>CAUYLG010032858.1:0-68134 GCA_963573385.1 Cacajao melanocephalus
AGAGAACACCACAAAGATATTCCTCAAGTAGAGCAACTCCAAGACACATAATCGCTAGATTCACTAGGGTTGAAATAAAGGAGAAAATTCTAAGGGCAGCTAGAGAGAAAGGTCAGGTTACCCATAAAGGGAAGCCTATCAAACCCACAGCAGACCTCTCAGCAGAAACCCTACAAACTAGAAGAGAGTGGGGGTCAATATTCAATATCCTCAAAGAAAAGAATTTTCAACCCAGAATCTCATATCCAACCAAACTAAGCTTTATAAGTGAAGGAAAAATAAAATTTTTCGCAAACAAGCAAGCACTCAGAGATTTCATCACCACCAGGCCTCTTTTACAAGAGCTTCTGCAAGAAGGGCTACAAACAGAAAGGAACAACCAGTATCAACCCAAAAACTTACCAAAACGTGAAGAGTATCTCCATAATGAACAATCTACATCAACTAATGGGCAAAATAGCCAGCTAGCACTAAATTACAATATTGAACTCACAAATATTAATATTAATCCTAAATTTAAATGTATTAAATGCCCCAATTAAAGACACAGACAGACAAATTGAATAAAAATTTAAAATTCATCAGTACGCTGTATCTAGATCTAACTCACAAGCATCAACACACAAAGACTCAAAACAAAAGGATGGAGGAAGATTCACCAATCAAGTGGAGAGCAAAAACAAAACAAACAGAAAAAAAAAAAACCAGGAGTTGTAACTTTTGTCTCCCACAAAATAGACTTTAAAAGTAACAAAGACTAAAAGAAACAAAGAAGGACATTACATAATGGTAAAAAGATCAATGTAACAACAGGAGTTAATGATCATAAATATATATGCACCCAATATAGGAGCACCCAGATACACAAGACAAGTTCTTAATGACTTATAAAGAGACTTGGACTCCCGCATAATAATAGTGGGAGATTTTGACACCGTGTTGTTAATGTTCAACGGATCAACCAGATGGAAAATTAATAGAGACGTCTATGATTTGAATTTAGACCTGGAATAAGTAAACTTAGTGAATATTTATAGAATTCTCCACCCCAGGTCTACGGGACATACATTTTTCTCAGTATCATATTACACCTTTTCTGAAAGTGATTACATAATTGGAAGTAAATCACTTTTCAGCATTTGCATAGTATTTCACAGACTTAAATGAAATATTGGTTGCCTGTTTGTTTGTTATTTTCTTCCCTTATTCCTTCCTGTCTCTGTTGTTAAGCACAATTATCGGCATAAAAGAGGTTTTTAATACCTTTTTAAGATTGCATTCCACCCTGGGCAATAGAGCAAGAACCCTGTTCTCTCTCCCCCTTTTTCTTTCTCCTTCTTTCTTTCTCCCATTAAAAAAAAAAAAAGAAAGAAAGAAACGAAAGGCAAATATAGCAACAGATAGAGATTTGTAAAAGAGTCAGTCTTGAAAATAGAGAAAATCAAACGTAATTTTAGAAAAATATAAATTCTCAATATTGCGTTAAAAATAAACACACATCTGAGTAGTTGGGAAAATCTGGGAGTACAAAAGTCACCCCTGATAATTCCTCATTTTAACCTAATTAGAAATTAAACGATTGCTAATGCAAAATTTTAAGACTGCAAAGAGATATTTTCCCCTAAATTTTGCAACTTACTTTCTTCAAATTTTCAGAACAAATGAAGCTTCCACCAAATTTGTAGATGCCTGAAACTAGATGCCTCATTTAATTTTCTTCTTTTTCCCATACATCTTGTGCTAAGCAATGCTTATTTTGTAAGATTTCTTAAAAGGTCCTGATTATTATATGGTTATTGGTCCAGGAGTATTCCCCTTTCCAGCCTCTCTAGCTGGTGCATGTTATTATTCCTTTCTCCCTCCCTCCATTCCTTCGTAATCCAGGGGTTAACCTGCTGCAAGAATCCCTGTCATCTCTACACAGGAGTTCTGCACAGGCAGCCTATATATAGATCATGATAAGGGGCTAGGTGCAGTGGCTCACATTGTAATCCCAGTGCTTTGGGAGGCCAAGGCAAGTAGATCACCTGAGGACAGAAGTTCGAGACCATCCTGACCAACATGGTGAAACCCCGTCTCTACTGAAAATACAAAATTAACCAGGTGTGGTAGTGCATGCCTGTAATCCCAGGTACTTGGGAGGCTAAGACAAGAGAATCTATTGAACCCAGGAGGCGGAGGTTGCAGTGAGTTGACATTACACCATTGCACTCCAGCCTGGGCAACAAGAGACAAAATCCGTCTCAAACAAAAACAAAAACAAATACAAATAAATCATGTTAAACAGTTTAGCAGGAAAATCCACTCATCCTGAAACTGCCTTTGAGACAGTAGGGTAGAATAGAATTTTCCAACTCTTGAGCAAAAAAATAAACTTATAAACTCCCCTTGGAAGATTTCAAATATCCACTGCCCACTTGTTCTGGAGACCTGCACTACAGGTAACATTTCTCTGGAGGAATGAGATTCTTTCTTTCAGTGGGGTGGCAGGTTAGAGCTCTATTCCTCTTACATGAGCATTGGGCTTTAATCAGTACATTGGGCAAAAAATGACCTGCAGGTTCTTCAAGTTTCCCTTCAGGAATATTCTCCAACTTGAGGATTGCCACTCAATGAGTCTAGTAGTTATTTCTCTCTACAGGGGTGAGAAGTCTCTCTCTTCACTGGAGGGCCCATACAATAAGTGACCAAAATGGGCCTTTTTAGGCCAAGAGAACCTAACCAATGTGGTGACATGGTCTGTCATGAAAAATTAGTTGCGAGTATGTCTACTGGTAAGAGATTAAAAGAGATGCATTTAAAACCTGATTCCCCTTGCACTTCTGCCACTTTTTCATGGAATCTGTGGATTTGCTGAGGACTTTTTTCTAGGAATGTGAACAAACAAATTGTAATCATCAAACAATCTATGCAGTATAAATACAATGTTTAAGATTCCTCTCATCCTTGTTCAGTCTTCCTTCTCCAGGTCAGGAGACCTATGTCTTTCTCTATGTTCTTACAAACATATAATATGTAGAACTTCTGTTTTTATGTCATTCATCACTTTTTAACATTTTGTAGTTATAATTGCGGTAAAATACACATGATGTGGAATTTGCCATGTTAACCATTTTGAAATATACCGTTGAGCAGTGTTAAGGTTATTCACACTGCTGTGCAACCGATCCCCAGAATGCTCTCACCTTGCAAGACTGAAATTCTATGTCTGCTAGATATTAGCACCTGTTTCCCCACTGCCGCCAGCCCCAGGACACTACCCTTCGAATTTCTGTCTCTATGAATTTGACTTTTCTCATATGAGTAGAATCATACAGTCTTTGTTATCTGGTGACTGGCTTATTTTGCTGAGCATAATGTCCTCAAGTCTTATCCATGTTACATAGCATATGTCAGGATTTCTGCCTTTTTAAGGGCTGAATAATGTTCCATTGAATGAACAGACCACATTTTACTTTCCACCGATCTGTCCATGGACACTTGGGTTGCTTCCATCTTTTAGCTAGTCATTCCAGACCTTTGAACAGTATTTCTGGAAGAAAACTTTACTCAATCCAATCAACTCTGGAGGTGAAGAAAATATCATCCCATATCTTCATGCCTGTATTTACCAGCAAGTGTATTCCCTTAGAGAGTACCTAATGCATGCCAGGCAACCAGGGGCTTCTTCCACAGAAGGGGATAAAACGGACGTAATCCTGCCATCATGAAGAATGAATGGCTTAGACAGAATATAAAGTGAAGGAGTAGGAGTGTGAGACAGGCTCTGAAAAGAATGAGCCACGTCAATGACAGAGACAAAGGGAGTGTCAAGGCTGATATACTGAGAAGTTGATAGTTCAGCTGAGGGTGCCAGGCTGTGGACCCAGACATGCACATGGGTGCTTTTGGAGTGGGTGCAGGGCTTCCCATTAGAGAAAACATGCTGAATTGGAAAAGGGCAATCAGAAGGCACAGAAGAAGAGGGCATGCCAGGGGAACAATGAACTGCAGGGACAGTGGCATGAGATGGGCATGAAGAGGGATAGGTGGACCAAGGTGTGAACTCAGAGTGTATTCCACATGCAAGGTATGTTCTGAAGGATTTAAGCAAGGCTGTGGCAAGACTAGGTATGTTACAAAACAGTAATGTGGGAGAAGAATGATTTGAAGGGGAACAGGAATGGAAGCAGAAGGCCATTAGGTGGCTCCTGCAACAGTCCAGGCACGAGATAAAGAAGGATGGATCTGGGGTTGCAGCAGTGGCACTTGGGAAAAGTGGTTGAATCTGAGATGTATTTCGCAATTAAAACAAATGGAACTTGGAGGGGGGAATTGGATGTAGGAGGTAAGGGAGGGAGGAGATGAAGATGATGCCTTTTTTTCCTGTTTCTTTTAGTCCAGAACACTTTGTCATGATCCCCAGTACAGTGGGCATAGGTAGGCCCAGGACATACAATGCATTTTTGTGGGCTTGAGTTCCCCTCCTGCTCCCAAGTCCAGGAGCTGCAGAATGCTGGCTGCCTCTAGCAACTTTGATTTCCTCTAAACCTATAGGTTAGAAGATTGCTTGTGTAAACAAATGTCTGCAGGTGGAAGTGCTCAGTGGCCACTCTGTTTGACCATCCCAGGGGTGTCTGGACAGCAGCATGTGCAAAATAGCCCAGAGGTATGGGGATGTTCTATTTGGGATCCACCCTCCATTTTTCTAAGTATCATGATAACTTCATTCATTACCCATATGAACTATTTTTCCAAATGTTTGAAGTCATAAGATAGAAAAAGAGAGAAAGAACTTGAAAGCTAGAGAAGTAGAAGAAAAATCTGAGGCTTTCTCGTGCTTCAATTATCTGTCTTTTAAGGCCATCAGTTCTTACCTTAAAAATGAGAAAATTTTATTAAATTTCCCCAAGTTTCCTTCGAGCCCTACCAATTCATGACTTCTTAGAGTAATTGTCTATTTTTAGAGATGGTAAGATCATGTGAGTTTTTCAAAACAAGAACAATAACCTTGTATCAACAAAAAAATTGAAAATGAAATACACTTGCATTTGTGGAACTGAAAATGTAGAAGCACTACAGTAGGTGTAAGTCACTTCTTTTTTTGTTTTTGTTTTTCCAAATTGAAATATAGGGGCCAGGCGCGGTGGCTCATGCCTGTAATCTCAGCACTTTGGGAGGCTGAGGAGGGTGGATCACAAGGTCAGTAGTTCGAGACCAGCTTGGCCAATATGGTGACCCCGTCTCTACTAAAAATACGAAAGTTAGCTGGGCGTGGTGGTATGCATCTGCAATCCTAGTTACTTGGGAGGCTGAGGCAGGAAAATCACTTGAACCCAGGAGGTGGAGGCGGCAGTGAGCCAAGATTGCACCACTGCACTCCAGCCTGGGCAACAGAGTGAGACTATATATTAAAAAAAAAAGAAAGAAAGAAATATAGGAGTCCTGCTTCTGCATTTGGTGAACTAGTTTATAGCAGATCAATGTTTTTGCCCAGAGCCACTGAAAAAGCCAGATAAAGTGTAAGACTATATTGAAATGCACTGAAGAGTGATAAAGGCAGCTCACAGGAACCACTTTCTCAGAGCCTGCTTCTGGGAGGAGTGTGGTGGCATGAAGGGGCACTTTAATGGGCTGCTTTTTACTTTGGAATATCTGCCAGTTTTGGTGTGAGGCAAGAGGCTGAGAACAACATCGTCTTGGACAGAAGCAGGCTGTCAAGAGGCCCAGAAGCCAGAAGAGCTTTTAGAAATTTCACAAACCTAAAAACAGACTTTGGACCTCAGGATTGGAAGATGGGAGCAGGATTTGCAGAGAGCAGGGTGGGAAGGAGGGGTGCAGTGAAGACAGGCATTTGCTGAACTGTTCAACTGAATGTCCAGAAGACTAAGAGAATTAACAGGAAGCTGTAGGAGATGCAAACACAATTGTAGTATGTAACAGGAGGAAGCTTAAGTTGTGAGTTCATCTGATGCTCTATAGAAGGGAGTCCTATGTGACCTCTGCCCGGGAGCCATGCTGCATGAATGTAAATTGATTACACAAGCAGTTGTAAGCCATGGATTTCTTGCTTGAAGTATTACACAGGCAGGCATTCTCCAAGCAAATAGTATTAGTCTATTTGCCCCAAAGCCCAGAATTATGCCTTAATTTATTTCCTCTAGGACCATCCCTTCACCCTCCCATAATAGAAGGAAAAATGCAACACAACCCAACTGCTTCAACTCTGTTCTCCATGGTGTTACGGGGGGAAACTCAGAACCAGACATCTTGGGTTCCGAACTTGGCACCCCATGTGAATTTAGGCATGTTACTTTCAGATGTGCTATATCTGAAGAAAAAGAGGGTGGATGATAGTACATACGTAGTAGACTTGTTATGAGCATTTAATGAATTTTGCTAGCCTTGCACGTAGTAAGCACTCATTCAGTACTTACTATCATTATTATTGGCTTACCTAAATTAATACAAATATCAAGTAGAAGTAGCATAAGCAGGTTTAGCAGAGACACAACTGGCTCTTGGGAAGCCTAAGTTGAGGGCTTCCTGGATGTTGATGTGGAAATATGCCCAGACTGAACTCCGTTAGCATAACCCTTCAAGTCCTTCACAGATGTAAGCTGGATATGTTCAGATAGGTGTTTGCTATGCTCCAGCCAGAAGTGGGAAGGGCAGCTGGTGAGTCCTGGAGAACACCATCCTGGCACCATCAGGGTTTTAGATGTGGCATGGGCTTTCTTGCCAACTCATCTGGTGCCCTCAGCTGGCAGGAGGCTCTGGCTGTATGCAGGGCCCTTCTGCCCGCTACACACTTCTGTGCTAATATCCTTCACACTAAGCACACCATTCAGCTGCGGAAGTCCATGCCTGTGAGCCCAACAATGTGGGTGCATGTCAGCATCCCAGAGCTCTACGAGGCTAGGACAACAGCAGGCTGGAACACAGGTATGCAGACATCTTGGAGAACCAGTGGGGCGTCTGACTGGGTTGGCTGAGTGGAAGACAATGCAGAACGTGGCTACTGTAGCTGCTTTATTTTTCTTTCTTTCCATTATACAAGCGATACATGCTTGCTGAAAAAGAAAATCGGATAATAATTAAAAGCATAAAGAAGTAAATTAAAATTACCTGTCATTCTACCACCCAGTGGGTCTGTTTCCTGAAAACGTGATTCATTTTGGTTTCTAAACTGTTTTCAGTACTAGAGTTTTTGCTTTGTTTTTGTTTTCCAAAATCATGACAGATGAATGCATGAAAATTTATCCCTAGATTCCAAACTTCCAGTAATTAAATATATGTGTCTGGTCTGCAATACACTTCATCCAAGGTGAATAAAAAATTGACAAAGTGATTTTGTTAACGCATCAAATGGCAGGTCATTTGTAATACATTCAGTGCCACCCTCGCTCCTGTTCTGTCAAAGGAATTTCAGCCTTACCCCGGTCAGAATTAAAAGGTAGATAAGCTGTCAGCCTACAAGCTTCCTGGTCTAATTAATTTGGGGACAGCAATGCTTATGAGACAGTAATAAGCATCTGTTTTCTCCTGAGGCTATCAATTCCCTTTTCTGTACATGTCAACTGCAAACCTGAGAATAGACTTCAAGGGAAAATTTGGAACAATGCACGCTTTCTAAAAACAAAAAGAAATGAAGTGAAAGATGAAGAAAGGGAAAAGGAAGGAAGGAAGGAAGGAAGGAAGGAAGGAAGGAAGGAAGGAAGGAAAGAGGGAAGGAAGGAAAGAGGGAAGGAAGGAAAGAAGGGGAAGGGAAGGGAGGGAAGGAAGGAAGAAAGGGAGGGAAGGACGGAAGGAAGGAAGGAAGGGAGGAATGAGGGGCAGAAGGAAGGAAGGAAGGGAGTGAAGGAGGGAGGGTAGAAGGAAGAGAGGGAAAGCAAGCAAGAAAAGGCAGATGCAATGTTCATTTCTTCTTTTAGTATTTCATATTTTATCTGCTGCTTTTTACAGTGCATATTTGTTCTTTGACCACACTGGTGTTTTGCAATACTTAAATTATTTGCATTTTAATAACATCAATTGGGTCACCATTGATGCTGCACTATTTCTTTTCCCAAATATTCATTTTCCTTACAAAGCGGCAATTCACATAAATTGTAATGTTGGAAGTACGCAGACTTGAGGTTGAAAGGGAGTCAAATTGCTCAAGGTCATTTAAGATGTTGATTTTATCTCCTAGGACTTCGACATTCTGTGCTTCTGCAGCCATCTAAAATCAGCTGGGAAGGTTTAAGACCCCATTTCCTGCTCTGGCAAGGGCTGTCCCAGCTGCTGTCCCTCTCTTTGCAGAAGGAGGGTGTTTCTCTTCCTATGTGAGAGGAGTGCCAGCACTTGAGGTTTGGATTTCGTCTTTTCCTGCCCCTGCAGGAATCATGCTGCATCATCATCTTCTCTGCCCAGTAGTAGCAGCATCTGCCACAGCTAGACAGACCAGAAGGAACTCTCCTGAGAACTCATGCCCCGTCACAGGCACCTCCCCTCTCTTTCCCTTTAGGAACCTTCAAAAGCAGCTACTTACTTTATTTTCCTCTTTCACTTTGATCCTTTATTTCTAGCTCTGTAATCCATGGTTTTTATCTCCACCATTCCACTACAAACTAGAAGTTTAGACTCCAGAAGTTCTTCAAGAGCTTTTTATGCTGATTTTTCGTATTTTTCTATTAATAAATCTAGACACGCACACACACATACACATACACGCACACACGCACACACACTTTTTAGGCATTTGCATTCTTGATGTCTTACGTTGATTGCCAGTGCTGATGCCTCTCAAATCCAAAACTCGCAACCATACTTTTGTTTCAAGCCATAGGCCAGTATCCAATTTCTTAGTAGACCTGAGCATCTGGATTTAGACAAGTCTAAAACCTAACTCATGATTTCCTGTTTGAGCCCACTAGACTCATTCCTTCTAGAACTCATGTGTGGTGAGCAAAGCTACTACCCCACCTACTGTTCAACAACACACCTGGGGGTGATGCTAGGTGCTGCTCCCTAGCCTCTCGATTCCATCGGTCACCCACCCAACCCTATGGATTCTCTTGCTAAAACATATCACTCCATTATCTTATGACAGGTTTCCACCCTTTCTTGCCATCCACATTTATAAAAAACATTTACAATAATCGTGAAACACAACACTCAAGAAAATAGTATAAAATTCACATATATGTTAGGTTGTTGCAAATGTATTCTTTTTTTTTTGCACCAGCCTCAGAATAAACCAGTCCTCAGGAACATTCCTTGAATTCTGAAAGTTTCTAAATTTTCTCTTCTGGATAACATCCTCTTCCTTCTTCTGAAGGCAACCCCTATCCCAGTTTAAGAGTGATCACTTCCAGGCTCATGCCTGTGATCCCAGACTTTGGGAGGCCAAGGCGGGCGGATCACAAGGTCAAGAGATCAAGACCGTCTGGCGAAGACAGAGCAAAACTACCTCAAAAAAATAAAAATGAAAAGAGTTATCGCTTTCTTACTTTTTTTCTAGTTTCCTCTCTGACACATGTGCCCTGGGTTTCCCTCTCTGTGAGCAGTTATGTATTCTATTCCTTGATTTCCATTTCATTTTGTTTTTTCATTCCATTTTGTTTTTCATTCACAGTTATGAGTTTGAGATTCTTCCATGCAGTAAAGCACAGTGGTTGTTGTATAGGGTTCCATGGCATTAATACAGAGCACACTTTTTTCCCATTTGTCACTTGGGAGACACTAGGTGGTTTCTAGCTTGCAGTGGATCATAGTAACACCACTGCCTGCAGGACACTCCTTGCTATGTGTCTGAGAAACCTAGGGTGCATTCCTTGGAGTGGGATCCCAATCCCAATTGGAACTAGTCCCAATTATCTACCCCATCACTACCTGGAGTGGAAGTACAACACCAACTCTCAAGCAATTTCTGCAATAGCAAATGAATCGTTCTCTTTCCTTTCACCTTCGATGTCAAGGATTTTCCCAAGGTGCAGATCTGATGATGCCACCCTTCTGCGTGGCATCTTTTCAGCGACTCCCCTCCACCCTTGGACAATATTTATATTTTCTAACAACAGCATTTAGGGCTGATTGCCATCAGAGCTCTGTCCTTCAATCCAGACTCCCACCCTGCCATTTGCTTATCTCAGTCGTATACATCACCCGTACAGAAGTGCCCCCAGCTACTGCAACATGAAAGCGTTTCTTCAAGAGCTGACCCTTTACACACAATTCTTCATTTATATCAAATCCTTATGGAAGACATTCCCTAATCTCCAGCCTGAGTCTAGTGCAAGTCCCCAGGATTCTGAAATCTCTCCAGGCATTCATTTATTATAGCAGTTATCAAGTTGTATTGGGAGTATCTGTTTACGTTGAATTCATTCATATCCTGCCTTCTTATAAAAAGGGTTGAATAGATGAAATATAATAGAGATGGAATCATATAAGCAGGTAAGTGTAGCTAGACTACAGTTTAAAGAGGGAACACTGGAAATTAGATACACAAGCAATGGGATTCCATGGGGTCATTAAAACTGGGTCCCAGAAAGACACTTAGGACAGGAACCACAAAGCAGGTAGGTGTGCGCCTTCACCAGATGGTGGGAATGGGGGCTGCGTATTCCATCTTTGAATTCCCAGTGCCTGACACCTCCTCAGAGCAATAAGATCATGTGGGCATTGGAAGTGGATGCCCAGGTAACAGGTACCTTTAGAAATGCCATCATCTCATTTATATGCTGCAGAATGAAGTTGCTATATATGGCTAGACCATTGAAATATCTGGAAGGATGAGTGCCATCTACAAGCCTACTAAACCATCTGGAGGGACAGTCTGTCAGCAGCTGTCACAAAGACTGAGCAGGCTTAGGAGTTGGGAGCAACTAACAGGGCAATGATGGAGGGCTTTTTTAAAATGAAATAAACATGAAGAAAATTTTAAACAGCTAAAATAACTTTTTATTCTTAAATATTCACAGCTTCCAGTTTTATAACTTTTTTCACAAGGTTAGAAAGAAGAACACTTAGGATTTAGGAAGCTGCCTAATAATAACTGTCTCCAATGACTTAGGGAGGACAGGCAGGCAGAAAGAGATTTGTTTTGAGACCAGCATCATAAACTAGCTTCGTTCACAACCATTACCTGAGAGGCTGCCATCTACACAAGCCAGACATCAGGGATGAGCAGCTCTCAGGCCCCTCCTGGAAACTGCATCCCCTTCCTTCCATCTGCTCACCAAGTCCTGACCACATTATGGGGACTACCAGAACTTACCCTGCCTTGTCCCATTCAAATATGATTTGGGAAATCAGGAAATTTTTATCTGGAGCCAGTAAGAGAAGATTTTATTTATTCTGATTTCTCTTGAGAGGTGCACTAGATGGAAGACATCAACATTCCTTTTTATTGTTCAGCCTGACATGCTGAAGTCTTGTTAATGAACACCTTCCATCTTGCAGTTTCTCTGTAGCCGTTCCATGCCTGGTGGTGATGTAAAGGTTTCTCAGAACATTTATGTTTATTCAGTCAGCCAGACAATGGCATCCTGTAGGCTTACTTAAAGTTTGTCTTTTGGTTATATTGCTGCAACACGAGATTCTTAAATCCTCAAATTCTAAGAAAATAAAGCCTGAAGGCAAGGAGGATGTCTTTGACACAATAGCTCACTTAAAGGTAGACCAAAATATCTCTGGAGAACAAAACAGAAACTGAACATCACCTTAGAATAACAATAATAATTTTATTATTATTATTATTATTAAGGCAAGGTCTCACCGTGTCACCCAGGCTGGAGTGTACTGGGGCGATCACTACTCACGGCAGCTTCAACCTTCTGGACGCAAGTGCCCCTTCCTCCTTGGACTCCCAAGTAGTCTCCCTGTAGAATTTAAAGAAAAATACTGAGTTAAGAGATGGCACAGAGAAGGCCAGGATTAGTCTGGAACCCATCAGCCTGAGCCTTCACAACAGCATGGGCTCTTCTGGTGGTCACCACCTAGCTTCTCCTCAACATGATAGGAGCCACGCGACTGAGCTCAGAATTCAGATCGATCAATCCCATCTGTTGCCCACATGCCTTCATCCCAGTCTACATTTATCCTCAACAGACATCCTAGGGTGCCACTCAAAATGTCATGCTCCCTGTGCAAGTTCTAATCTGACCCTATGGCACATCCCTCCTCTCCACCCCCATCTTCTGACCAGCCTGAGTCCAGCGCATGTCCCCAGGATTCTGCTCTGTGCCCATGAAGCTCTCCTCTGATCTTTGCTCTCATCTTTTGACACCTGGCTGTTCTCTGGGAACACCCTGTCACTGCAGACACAGGTTTGTTTGTTTTTCTTTCTCACATGATGCCTACATCAGGATCAGGAAGTGGAGTTGGTTTCTCCTCTTTCTTAGTGTTCCTTCCAAGCCTTTCTTCTCCCTCTCACCTAACCAGAAGTCCTGATGCTCAAGGATGTGTCTCACTGGCCTCTGCCATCCCCTGCCCTCATCATTGCCACTGTCTCCTTACTTGGTCCTTCTCGGTCATTTCAGTAATTAGATCCAGCCACAGCTTTGTGCACACTTTATCCTGATCATCATCTGCCATTCTGATCATCTACACTGGTGTTGCCAACCTCATGGGTGCCTAGGGTGGCTATATGTCTTGGTTTCTTTTGGAGTGTCCCAGCTTAGGCCTATTGTCCTGGAGTAATTGTCGTCGGCACCACTTTCATTCTCATGCCTCCCCATTTGGAAGATAAATTATATTGGTGGCTTTGTGGTTGGCCAGGTATCTACTCCTCTGCCACTCCTTCATCTTCTACATTCTCCTCTCTCCCACTTCCACCGGTCACTCCTCCATCATATCTGGAATCTTATGCTCACCAATATATAAGGTCTCAACTCTGAGCATTCAAAACATGAGTATTGCCTCCTATTCTTTCAGTTGCAAAGCAATTTAGACTTCACTGAGATCTTCCATTCGATGATCCCTTCACTTCCTCTGTGAACTCTCATCACAATCAACTTCCCGATGCCCTCTACTCCAGTGGAATTCCCTGCCCAACCCTAACCTGCTTTAGTGTAAGTATCTTTCTTCCTTCTGTCTGCATCCAAGCAGAACTTGATTTTAAAACTATCACTCTACCAGATTGACTGGTTTCATCTTAAATCATGACTATAAACCTCAAATGAGTAATGATTCTGTTTACCAATCCTATTCACTTTCCCCCGTCTGCAGTCTGCCAGTGTGTCACGCAGTGGCCTCGAAGACAGAGCAGTAGAATTTACCTCATCTGAACAACAGAAAGAAAACAGATTAGAAAAAAGAAAATGAAGAGAGCCTCAGGAACCTGTGGAACTCTGACAGAAGATCCAACATTCATATTTTGGGAGTCTCAGGAGAGTGTGGGTGACAGAGTATTCAAAGACATAAGGTTTATACATTTTGTTTACATAAACAAAGGTTTACATATTTTGCTAAATTTGGGAAGTTTTCTGCTATTATGTCAGTGGTTACTCTTTCTTTGTTTACATACTTTGGGATTTGTTCAAAAAGCTGAACAAATTCCAAATAGAATACAGCCAAAGAAATCCAAGCCAAGATATGTCATAATTACACTTTTGAAATCTAAAGACACAGAAGAAAATCTTAAAAGCAAAGAGAGAGAAAAGATGCATCATTGTAGGAAAACACCCACTCAAATGACAGCAGATTTCTCATCGGAAACCACAGAGGCTAGAAGAAAGTGGTACAGCATTTTTCAAGGACTGAAAGAAAAGAATTGTCAACAATGAATCTAAACCCACTACAATTATCCTTCAGGAAAATAAAGACCTTTTCCTATAAAGGACAACTAAAAAATTTGTCTCTAAAAGACCTACCTTGAATGATTGCTAAAGGCAGCTCTTCAAGCAGAAAGGAAAAGCTGAAAGGAAGAATCGTGGAGTATCAGAAAAGAGGAAGGAATGATGAAAAAGGCAGGTATACAGAGACACAAACAAGAGTAGGCTTTCGTCTGTGAGTTTTAAAAACCATATTTGGTGAGTGAAACAAACATAACACTATCTAATACTCAGATGAGATTTAAAAATGGGACCACAAAGAGACCTAAATGGAAGTTAGATCTCTTTATTTCACTTGCAGTCATAAAATACAAGGTCTAATATTACTCATTAAAAAAAAAAAATGAACTCCTTCCTCAACACCACCTTCCTCTTCACTACTTTTTCATCTCTCTGGCATTTCGCAGCAATGCTTCTTAGAAGAGTTTCACTCACCATCCCGCCCTGATTTTGTTTCCCTTCACATCACTCCACCCAAGAGGATCTTTTCAAAATCCTTTGCAATTCTGGCAAGAATAGACAGCTGATATTTTCCCAGATTGTCTTCTAGTAATCAATGGCATTTTCCTGTCAGCTCTCTCTGATGTCAGGATTATTCAGAATATGTATTTTCTGAGTCATCCTCCCTCACTGCCTTTGGTTCCTTGACAATGGAGCTTACACATTAAAGCACAAATCCTCCTAATATTTCATATGTTGGTTTGGATTTCATCATTCGTAACAATTTGCTACCTTGAAATTAAAACCCCCTCACATCTATGAAAGGCTTAGCTTTAAAACAGCACTTCAACCAGACAGTTAGTCCTGTGGGGAATGACATAATTGCCCAAAGAACCAAGCCACAAGGCTTTTACTATACAAAGAGTGAACGTTTGCCAGAGTTAAGCCTTGTTCTATTTTCACTCTTAATTTCTTTGATGCTACAAAATTATGGCACTCCTAGATATGCGGCAAAATCAGAGTCTTCTTATTTATCCTTCTTATGTTGACAGCACTTTGAACTGAACTATTTTGAGTTCAGTATTTTGAGTCTTTCAAGATCAGTTTCAATTTGTAAAGATGCACATCTCAGTACAGAACAACCTCTAGAGGAATGAGAGCCGTCTAAAGCTTAGGAATCTTGTTTTGCCCAAACACAATGAAAAGGAAAGGAGATGAGAATACATCTGTATACGTATCAAGTGCATGTGTGTGTGCATGAGAGAGAGAGAGAGGGAGAGAGAAAGAGTGAAGCAAATTAGAATGAAAAGATACACTTTAAAAAATCCATTGGTCTGAGTTTAGATGTTTACTTAGGCAGGTCACGTAGCTCCTCTGAGCCTCATGTGTAAATAAAAGGATAATGCCCATCTTGCAGGTTGGTGGGGAAGTTGTCCATGTTGATCACTAAACCTTGCTGCTCTCTGTTCTCCATGAGGAAGACTCAAAAACTAGCTGTTTCTGGCTTTGCTGGGGCGTTGATGTGCCACACAACTCATTGTGGCCATGAGTTAGGAGCGGAGAGCACCTCAAGGATGTGCATTTGATTTTCGATGTGAGGCCACACAGAGGTCTCTTGCCTGCCACATGGCCAGCATTCAAACTGCTACCTTTGGGCCTGGCCTCTGAGCAGCAGGGATGAGCAGAGAGCCTTGCCGATGTGCACTGTCATGTTCCATGGACTGGAACTAAATCTTGGTTGTTCAAAACCCTGAGATGTTCCATCCTATATTTCCAAGGCATCATCAAATTTCTGCCACATCCGGTGACTGTTATAGTGATGGAGGTCAGAGAGACTCATTGGGTGGGGACGTTACAAATGCTGATATTGCTCTTGCTGTGAAATCCATTCTTACTGATTATTCCCTGTCTTTAGGAAAGGCTTGCAAACTCTGTCCTCATACCACCCATCCTCACATAACCCCCTCCTCTTAAAGTCTCTGATGGACTCAGGTTCGTGTGAAGACAGAGAGTAAAGTTGACTTTCCAGCAGGCACTGGGAGTCAACCCAAGTTATTTGCTTGTTGGGTGGAGGCAAGCGGCCTTAACCCTCATGGTAAGCCTGTGACAGTGCAAGTTCAGGTAAGATACCATTGTGGTTTCTCCCTTCTCTGCCAGGCCCCGTTCTCATTGCACTGACCTGGCAGTAAGACACCCCTGAATCCTGTGCTATTGAAGATCTGAGGCCCTCCTAAATGGCCTGCTTTATGGAAGGATTTTTGGTACCCCCACCACCACATCCACAGAGAAGGCAATTGTAGGCTAAGGGACCAGTGGCTGTGCTGCTGCTGCTGTGGTGAGCCGCTCTGCATCGCCAAGGCCTTATGCTTGCTATAAACACCGTCATTGCCAGCTCTGCCCTTTGCCAGGGTCCTAAGGGTCATGGTGGAGGGCAATGAGCAGACAGGAACCGCCCCAGCCATGGCTGGTGTTCACATCCCTCCACCTGCAGGGAGCCACAGACCCTGCTACTGCTGAGGCTAGGAGAGCAGCCAGACACCATTGCTGACTCCATTCATGCTCCCTCCACCTCGTTCACACCGGCCACGCTAATCATCCCAGAAAGTGACTTCCACATACCACCTCTGTGTTCCTCTCATGGTTCTCCATGCTTTGCAGAGCACAGACAAACTCCCTGCGTCAGTCAGCTAGGGCTGCCGTGACAGCACCACAGCCTGGCAGTTGAAACCACAGAGATTCATCATCTCACAGGTCTGGAGGCTGCAAGTCTAAGATCGAGGTGTTGGCAGGGTCAGTTCCTTCTGAGGCTGTAAGAGAGAACCTGTGCAGCTCTCTCTCCTGGGGGTTTGCTAGCAGCCTGTGGGTTCCTTGGCATGTGAGCGCATCACCCTGACCTCTGCCTCTGTCTTTGAATGGCATTCTCCATGTTTGCATCTGTCCTTGTGTCTGAATTTCCCCTTTTTCACAAAGACACCAGTAATATCTCCCTCCCCCCAACCTGCTTGCCAAGGACCTCATTCTAAATTGACTGCACTGGCAAAACCCTATTTCCAAATCAGGTTATATTCTGAGACACTGGGCATTAGGACTTCAACATAAGTATCTGAGGAGGGGGTGCAGTTCAGCTTAAAACACTCCCATAGCAGAGCAACCCAGGCTCCCCACCATATTTCCAACCTTCCTTTTCCATCTTATATTCTGAATTCCAATGTGCTTTCCCACCATGCCTGTGCTAGCCAGTCTGCTCGAACACTTCCCTGCCTAGGGATCTAAGCCTTCCTTCCCAGGTCTATGCACCCTTTCACACCTAGGGAAATCACTTTTGTGAAGGGTTTTGGGATCCCTCCAACCTTAATGATATAGGTGAGTGCACTGAACTCAGTTATTTGCATATACCACAGATTGGGCAACTACTCACAGGTTTTTTACAGTTATCCTGTCTTCCAGGGCAGTGTCACCCCAAGACTGGGCAAGAGAGACCACCATGTGAGGTGTCCATGGACCCAAGGAAGAGGCCTATGAAGAGCCTGCAGTCACCTGCCAGACAGTTTTCCCTCAGCAAACTGTGTCCCCGCCAGAGCTGAGGACTGGATCTTCCCATGCTGACACCTCCAGCGGGAAAGAAAATTCTAGATTCAGCTCTGGGTGTCCAAGTCATTATGGAGGTATATTTGTCAAGGTGGAAGAAAAGGACATATTCTATTTAGCAGTTTGTAAGTTCATTAATAACTTTAAAATATTTGGACCTATGGCGTGGGTGCCATTTGTCTCTTAATCAGGGTCAGGTAGGAGTAGAACTTGGTACGGGCAATCTCTTTCCCCACCTGCTGCACTCCTGTATTCTGACATGAACTTTTATAAAGATGAATACAAACTTATCTGAAAGGAAGTTGGTCCTTTCTGGCCCTTCAGCATATGTTTAGCTGCTCCGTTCAGTTCTGATATCATTATTCATCCACTTTCCTGTGCTGAAGTAATAAGATGTTTCCATGGGAGTATGCTTTTGTCCCAATGAAAGGACTTTTGGTGAACCAATAGAATAAGTCCCCAAACCCCACCTCCAAGTCGCAATGATAGTCTCACGATGCAAGAGGAAAGGTGGTTTTAGGTGGAGCAGCTAATGGGGTGGGGTGTGGGAATGAGGTTTCTGCATCTCACCTGGCGCCCACTCGTGTCTGCTGTGCAAGTCAGTTTCTATGTCTGCCCCCAGGCAATGTCCAGCCACCTACTGAGCTTACGTGATAGGGGATGAGGAGGAGATGTTCTGCACAGCCCCCAGTGACAAAGAAGAGGCCCTCAGCTGTGGCTACTCTTGTGTGAGTACGGGGGAGGATTTCTCAACAGGCAGGAATAGCTTCTACTTGAATGCATTTGGGAATTTTCAAAGGCATATCAGATGCCAGAAAATTAATGCAAAGAGCTTATGCTGGCAAAAAGCCAATTTGGTTGAATACAAACTCACCTGATTTTTTCCTTTCTGTAAATGAGAAGAGATTGTGGCTTTTCTTTTCTAGGAGCACCAGGAAGGATTGGCTGTTCCCAGGTGAGAGGGTGGCAGCCGAGCCTTCCCAGTGGTTCATACCACCTCCTTCTCCCTCCACCACCAACCCTCTCTGCCTGGGGCGCTTACCCCCAACCCCTCTGCTCCCTTCCCCCTCAAGGACATAATCACAGAGCCCCTGTTATTCTGTCATAGTTAAACTAACTTCACTTCTAAATATTCACTTGGGCAAGAAATATTCTCTTTAACATTTTTCCTCTCATTTTATTTCTCTTTGAAATCTTATCTAAATACTTGAGTAAAACCTCTCTTCTTTTTCTCTGTCTATTCCATTTTTGAATCAGAATATTACTTCTATCATGGTTTAAGTATAGGACTGACACACCACTTCAAAGCATGTCTGGGATAGAAAGATCTTCTATTTTATATTTGATCCAAAACGCATCCTGATCTTGCTGTCTGCTGCTGGCCCACTGCTAGTTGAGAGAACAACTTATCTTCACTGAGAAGAACATAGAGTCGTGGAGGTGTTTTAGATGAGCGGTATAAGTCACTTTCACTATCAATAGCTAAGTAACTGTTATGAAGCTTTTCTATAATACCACCATAATTCAAGTAGTTCTGAAATAAAAATGAAGCAAGGTAATGAAGAACTATTCATCACTAAGTCAGGAGGTTTTAATCTGAGGCAAATGGGCTTATAGGTAGACATATGAATCATTAATTTTACTTTTTGTGGGCAGAGTGTAATTTGTCCATCCAGTACCTATCTCTTTTTCTTCCTTAGCCACAGAACCCTTATTTTATTGAAATAACAGTGAGTCCAGCTACAAAATTCATGTTTCTCAGCCCCCACTGCAGACACCTGTGGCTGTGCTAAATTCTGGCCACTGAGATTCAAGTAGCAGGTGTTGGCTGGGGCTTCCAGGAAAGTACCTTAAAAGAGGGAAGGGCTGCTGGCACACTTCCCTTAGTCCTCTCACCTTTATCTTTCTTCTGCCTGGAATGCAGACATCTTTCTTTCTTTCTTTCTTTCTTTTTTTTTTTTTTTGATGGAGTTTCGCTCTTGCCACCCAGGCTGGAGTGCAATGGTGCAATCTCAGTTCATTGCAACCTCTGCCTCCCGGGTTCAAGTGATTCTCCTGTCTCAGCCTCCCAAGTAGCTGGGATTACAGGTGCCCACCACCAAGCCTGGCTAATTTTTGTTGTATTATTAGTAGAGACGGGGTTTTGCCATGTTGGCTGAGGCTGGTCTTGAACTCCCAACCTCAGGTGATCCACCCACCTCAGCCTCCCAAAGTGCTGGGATTGCAGGCATGAGCTACCATTCCCGGCCTGGACTTCTGTATATGAGACAAAAATAATCCCTCTCTTGTTTAAGCTGCTGTCAGGTCACTTCTGTTCTGTGCAGTTGAATTTGATCCTGGTTCATACACTCCACTGCACTCAAATGCAAGAATGTCATATTATTTTTCTAAATCACAAACAACAAATTTTCAAGTCCCACTAAGCTGACTGGGAAGAAATTCAGTCTCAGCATGTGCAGCTGGCTCCCATGTGTACCTCTGGGCCTGACACAGTGCCTAGAAAACATGGTAAGGGCTTCTGGTATTTCGCCCAGGAGGATGGCTGCTAAGATGCCCATTCAGAGGCATGCTTTATTTTTATTTCAGAACTACTTGAATTATGGTGGTATTACAGAAAAGATACAGACAGAGCTGCCGGGTTTGATGTTGGCACTGAGGTCTTTGGCTAAGTCTGCAGCCTGCGCAGCCTAACCCAGCCCTCTGGGTGTATGAGTCAGCCATGTCTCTCCCCTTGGGTTCTATGAGCTCCAGCACTGACCTCGACCTTCTCAAGGCCCCCCAGACTCACACCCCTCCCCAGAATCAGGGATATCCTCAGCCTCCAGGCCAACCCCTCTGCCTCCATGTTTCTAAATTCTCCTTGTTCCCTGCTCTCCTTCCTGTCACTCTTGGGGAAATGGGTTCTTGAGCCACAAAGGGCCTCTCCTAAAAGCAGATGGGCATGAAGAAAGAGGATGCCCACCTTCAGGAGAAGCCCTTTCACTCATGTGTAAGCATTTTCTTGTGGGAGACGGGGACCACTTTCCAGACTCACAAAGATTTCTGTGAACAAAGAAGATAGAGTGTGGAAGAGGCTCAAAAGTCCCTTTCAGAATTTCCACATCAGCATCTCCTGCTTAGACCTGTTCTTGTTTCCATGGAATAGAGAATGGTTATAAGGGATGCAAGCGTAGAAAGTCAAAAGACAAAACAAAGACAGAATGAAAGGCAAAGTAGAAAATGGGAAGATTTGGATCTGAATATGAGAGAAGACAAGAAATGAGTACAAATTGGATAGGCACATAGCCCATGCCTGGGTATATTTGGCAATCACAGCACGACTGATAAGAGTCACAGGTCAGGGGCTGGGCATAGCGGCTCATGCCTGTAATCCCAGCACTTTGGGAGACCAAGGCTGGCGGATCACGAGGTTGGGAGTTCAAAACCAGCCTGGCCAATGTGGTGAAACCCTGTCGCTACTAAAAATACAAAAATTAGTTGGGCGTGGTGGTGCACGCCTGTAATCCCAGCTACTTGGGAGGCTGAGCCAGGAGAACTGCTTGAACCTGGGAGGTGGAGTTTACAGTGAGTCAAGATCGTACCACTGAACTCCAGCCTGGGTGACAGAGCGAGACTCTGTCTCAACAAAAAAAAAGTCACGGTCAGAATGAAATCACTAGCGATTATTTGCCCTTTATATAAATAAGTTAAAATTACTATAGATTTTGCCATATCACAATGCTATGAAAAAGTAGATATATCACTTAAATAGACGCCTGATCTCTTACAATCTGAAATCAGGGAGCAAGTGGAGGCTGGCAGTGAGTAATGCATGCATATAAGTCCTTATAGAATTCTAGCAATGCCCTCTAACTTGAAGTTAAGATGTTTAGCTCTTCAAATATTAAAATCACTGCAGAGTCTAATCATGGGTGTGTCAGTCTCAATTTCCAACCATTGTAATGCAATCAACAATTTGCTCTTCAGAAAACTCCGCCTCTCTGTTTTCTCATCTGCAACACGGGAGGTCTCCTTAGCATTAATAACTTAATGTATGTCCAAGCTTGGTGGAGGGAGAGAGCCTACAGAGGCAGGCATTGTTGCTGCTGCTGTTATAATAACGATGATTGTGTCTGGGGCGCCTGGGTGTGTGTGGATGCAGGGAGCTCACGTTCTGATGGGTGACTCCCTGGAACTTTCCGCCTGGCACTGGACCTGCCCGGGGAGTGGGGTTATGGAGTTCAGTCCTCTTTGGGTTTGTAGCGTGTAATGATAGTTTCAGGGCAGCTGGTGTTGTTGAATTTGGAGCTGGGTCTTGGGTGTTCACCATCCAATTAATTTGCCCATCTGACTCACTCACCTGCCAAGAGAGTCAAGAACTCTGTCTGTAATAGGGGAAACTGGAATCACTTGTTTCAGATAAATTTATCCAAAGGCCTTATTTTCTCAAAGTGCTACCTGCAGTTACACTGGAAGAAAGCTCAGCATGGCTCTTCTGAGTCGAGTCCTGCGTCCTCTTGTTTTGCTTTGTTTTTTTTCCTAGGCTACTGAACTTTTTTGTAAAAAGAAAATTAGTTAATGGAATGAGTTTGTTAATACGTTACACTCGAGTTGCAAGAAAAGTCATGGATGAATCAAGTAATGATCTTAAACTTGTGCTCTTAGATGAGAGAGAAATACATTGATAAAGGAAATGCTTGACCTCTGCAGACTGAGCCCGGCCAGGTCCCCGCTTGTCCTGAGATGATGAGAGGAGGCACGATGTGGCCGTGGAGCGCTGGAGCTGAAGGGGCGTCACCTTCACCCGGCCCCTCGTTAGCTGTCTGCTGTCTTCTTGCAATGCTGGTGTGTCTGGAAGTGAAGTATGGGAGTGTGCCCAGCTGGAGCCCATTTTGACATAAAAGCATACAAAGTTGATGAAAAGTGCTTGCTTCTTTGTGCTCAGGTCTACTGTAATCTGTAAACCCCCCAGAGAATTCTGAGCTCAATTCTTTTCATCCTACCTGCACCATCTGATGTCTGGCTTTCCTGTGACCACAGGGCACAGATTTCCCTTGGTGAAAAGGGCTCTGCAGGAGGCAGCCAGGAGGGAGCCGAGCCAATGGGCAGTTGGGTCACACGTGTGAAGTGGGGGTGAGTGATGTGGACGATCCTGTAAATGGATGGTACCTGTGGATGGTGTCAGGCCACAGGAGGAGCACAGAAGGGATAAAAGGGAGAAAGTGCATTGAAAGGTGGAGGCTGAACTAGAGAAGGTCCTTTTAGCTGAAGCTGCCTGAGCCCTGCTCAGAGCCCCTGACTCTTGGCCTGAGGGGTTTCTCTGGATGCCAGAGCCCTTGGACCAGGCACAGAGAAGGCCTGAAGTGCAGGGGAGTTAGTGCCCCCATCTCACATGAGAACAGGCTCCAGCCCATGAGTGATGGGACGAGAGCTGGGGGTCCAAAGCCTGAGTCCCAAGCCCGCCGTGGGAATGACGGGGGCCACTGCAGATAACCTGCAATAATGCGACTTCCCGCCAGGGGTGTGCTGATAGAGGAGTCTCGCTGGCTCTCCAGAAGAGCACAGAAGTCCTCATTTGTAGCCTTTGCTGACTACCATGATGCCAGTTCCCTCACTGATGGCAGAGTTGGGAGGAGGAGCCGTGATGCTGACATGCCACACCGGGGCAAGGTCAGCACCAGGCTGGAAGTTTTAATGTAATGCGTTTAGTTGTAAGTTTGTATAATTTTCAACAATAGAAAACTTTCACAACCAGCTTACAAAAATCCTGAAAAATGTCCCAAACAAGCTGGGTTCTCTGCTTCGTCCCTGCCCAGCAATTCCCCCTCCCTCAGGGCTGCCAGGGCCCCTCCTCCGTTAAGTGCTGTCTCAGCCTGTTGTCTTCCTAGAGGGACTTTTAACAGTCACTCAGTCATGTTTCACTTGTCTATTGAAACCCAGCAGGCGGTACAGATCTGTCCAGCTCCACTCCCCATTTCTCTTTTCCTGGGAACCAATAGCACCTCTGGACCTCACGACGGCCACGCTCAGCTCTAGCAGCCACTGTGCTGTCAGCTCCATGCAGCCCTCAGCCACCAGCTTCCAGTCACGGGCTCCACTGCAGCCTGCACCTGAGCCGTGCCCAGGGCTGGGGCACAGCAAGGGCTGGAGAGGGCATGAGCATGAGCGTGTGTATGTGTGTCTGTGCAGGTGTGTGAGGGTGTGTGTGTATGTATCTGTGACTGTGTGTGAGCATGTAGGTGTAAGTTGTGAGGAAGTATATGTGTGTCTATAAGGGTATATATGTGTGTCTATAAGGGTATATATGTGTGTGGTATGTGTGCGTATGTGATTGTGCATATGTGATTGTGTGTAAGGGTACATAAAGGTGTGTACATTAGTGTGTATGAGGAATGTATATATGGGTGTGTGTGATTGTGTATGTATGTGTATGTGAGTGTGAGCATGAATGTTAGAGTATATGCACTAGTGTGTACGGGTATATTGTATATATGTTTGTGTGTGTGTGTGTGCAATTTTGTGTGTATGAGTATGTGCCCATTAATGTATGTGTGTATGATTGTATATGGCTGTGTGCATGCATGTGTATGAGTATGAGTGTGTAGGATGTGTGTGTGAGTATGTAAGGGAGTGTTTGAGTATATGTATATGTGTGAAAGTATATGCATGAGTGTGTATGCGTATGTGTGTGAGTAGGAGTGAGTGATTGTGTATATGATTATGCACATGAGTATACGACTGTGCATGTGATTAAGGGTATATGATTGTGTATGTATGTGTGCACGCATGTGTATGAGTGTGCAAATGTGTGTGTGTGTGTGTCCTCAGCACCTCTGCCTCTTTTCTGTAGCAATAGCACCCCACTTTTCTTGGGGTACATACCCCCTATGGTCACTGTAAGCTGCCAGTCCAGATTGCCTGACACCCTGGGAGGCAGAGTCCTGCCTCCTGCAGGGGATCGGGAAGCTCAGGGGCAGCAGTGGCAGAGGCCAAAGGGGAGTGTCCCTTACTTGAGCCACCTGTGTCACTAGGGCCCAGAGCCTCTTCATGTGATCCTCCAGCCCTCCTGAGATAGAAGCTTTCTAATGTCATTTTGTAAATTTCTTTCCTGCTTAAGTCAGCTAGGGAGACAGGTTGTCTGCAAATAGGAGCTCTATTACATAACTGTCTTGTGAAGGGGCCCCTATTGTCCCACTAGAATTGTGAAATTCTTCCCTGAAGGTGGCCTGACAGGGCAAAGGGCAGATTAGGTCTCATCACTGTGGGGGAGGGGCAGAGGGCCAGGATTCTTGCCGAGAGACAGGAAATGTAAGGACACTGTCTCAACAGAATTTCTCCCAAAATCCATGTATGGGACCAATCCAATAACCAGGTTAAGGACGACAGTTGTAGACAGATAGAGGAAAGAATCCCTGGAATCCAAGAAGCATGTGACACCTTATCCTGCTAACAAAAGCAATGCATTCTGACCACATACTGTGCACCAGGCCTGAGACACTACATTACTGAACCATCACAGCACCTGGAAAATAGATTTTTAAAAGGACCTTGGTATCCTATGATCCAGACAGTGCCCTTCATTCATATGACCTCAGGGGCACAGAAGTTACACAGAAACACGCAGGTCAGTGGTGGAGCCAGGAATGAATAGGGAGGGACCCACTCCAGAGTCATCAAGTCTGAATCTCTAGGATAGTGGCAGGTAATCTGCATTCTAGTAATCACCTCTCATGGCCCCTTGTGCACCTGTCTAAAAACCACTGCCTTATGCAGAGAGCCGGATCAGTGCTCTGTGAAACACGGGCTGATTTCTATTTGTTCTCTGCAACTGACTTCTGGGGGATCCAGTTGGAATGCTAACAAATATCCATGGGCTCCATGGATCCATCTGGCCCTGCCTGCCTGGAGAGGTCTCCCACAGCACCGGCTGGCTGCCCCTGGGAGTAGCCTCGGGCCTCCTGGCCTCCCCTGGAGACCTCTCATTAGCCTCACAGGTCGCCTGGGTATGGGGGGATCTTGCTACAATCCTCCTACAACATGTGGCCTGTTGTCCAGGATCCATAGCTTTGGACACTGCATCAGCTGTGGGAGCACTCCGTGTGGACCAGGCTCAAAGAACACTGTGCAGAGAGCTGCGCAGTTTGTTTACGCACCATTTGTTGTGTTTTCCAGAGTGAAAGGAACAGGACATACAGGGTGGACGAAACCGGTAGGGGCAGCTATGTCATTTCAGACAAAAACAAGCCTTTTCAGAAACATTCAAATACCAGATGATTATCCTTTCCAGGGACAATGTCTGTCTACTTCTGTCTGCAAACATAACCAGGGACTGAAAGCATCTTCAAGCCTGCCTATCCAGGTTAGGGAGTCACTGAGAGGGCAGAAGGCACATTTTGAATGTGTGTGTTATCCGCGCATCACAGAGGATGAGGTAAAGGCACAGACATCTGACACTGCGGCTGTGCCTCCGTCCCCATGGTATCAGTGACTGCCTCACCGTTCTGCAGGATGGCCCCCTAGACTCACACACCACTGCTTCGTTCTGCTTTGGCCTTGATTCTTTGTTCTGTGTTTAATTTCCAGCATCTTTGGCTGCTCTTGGGGTCTTTGCTTTCCCCCGGGCAGGAGCCAAAGGGCAGGACAGCCCCACCTGCCCTGGTGGTCTTGCTGCTCCTCAGTGGGCTCATCACATTCACAGGGGTCCTTCGTGCCTCCCTCACTTGTTCCCGTGACAGGAAAGATTTTGCTTATCTCTATTCTAAAAAGAGCCAGAGTCATCAAGTGGTTGGCTATGGTCACCCAGCCCCAACCCTGGGTCTTGTTGGCCTAGGACTCCTTGTTTATCTTGCTGTCATTTCATCTTCCCCCTACTCCCGCCAACATCTTCTATTTACTCTTTCCCCCAACTCTTCCTCCTTCCTGCAAAACTAGGTGCCTATGAGGAGCTGGATGTGAGAGGTGGGTGACACCTCAAACAGAAATTTCCAGAAGCAAGTTAGATGCAACGTCGGATTCTTCAAAGGAGCACTGGGCAATTTTGCTTGGGGAGGGGGTGGAGGTGGGTAAAGGATCTCTGCATTTTCATCCCCTGGAACTGGCTGGAACTGGCTGCCTGTTGGATGTCCCTGGAGGTGTGGCATCTTTTGCATGTCAACATCAGGGTTTGGCTGTTGTCTCTGCCCCGGTCCTGCCTCCCTGCTGCCAATGCCTCTGGTCTGAATGCACTTGCTGCGAATTGCCCAGGTGGCAGTGGTGTAGCAGAGGCTGCTAGGAAACACAGCAGGAAGCATACAGCACCGTGGGGTCCCAGGTGTGACAGATGGGCACGGTGTCTTTGTGAGAAGAGGCTCCGGAGCTGGGGTCTGGGCCCTGGAGATGTGGGTGGGGCACAGGGGACAGTAAGAGGATGGGTGAGCCCAGATCCACCTGGCCTGTGGAAGTCTTAACTTCCTAGACCTATCCAAGCCTCTCTGTAGTAAGAAATGCCAGGGAAAGGTTCTGGGGCATTCCAGGTAGCAGAATGGGGTCGGAGGGGCTGTCTTTCACAGGCAAGAAGGAGAACATAGTAGACACCCTTGGATTCAGGCTTAAAGAATAACTAGGGGCATTGGCCTTCTTAGAGAGGACACAGGACTTTGTCTGACTTCGCACTTGTCTGGTGTCATTCCAAGTGACAATTCTCAAATATCAGTTCTCCAGTTCTCCAGCGCCATCTGGGTGTCCAACAAGTTCACTCCATGAACACGGGAGGTGAAAGTCTCTGTCCCACGAGTCTGCCTCACAGCAGACACTGGCCACAAGGTCTAAGGGTCATCCAGCTATGAAATCAGGGGCTCCTGTGACCTTTCCCCAGGCTTACCACCCTGTTAGAATGAGTCACAGAACGCAGGGAAGCACTCTACTTACAATTACGGTTTTGTTATGAAAGATACAACTCAGGAGTGGCCAAATGGAAGACAAGCATAGGGGAAGGTATTGGAGGAACAAGTTTCCCTGCCCTCTCTGGGTGCATAGCTCCCCACTTCATGTAGATGCTTCTACTACCCTGGAATTTCCCCAAACCCCATTGTTTGGGGATTTTGTAGAGGTTCCATGATGCAGGTGTGATTGACACATCACTGACCATTAGTGACTGACTCAGTATCCAGCCCCTCCCCCTATTCTGGGTTGGGGATGAAGTGGCAGCATAGTTGGTCTTTCTGGCCACTAGCCCCCATCCTGAAGCTGTTTAGAGTCCAGCTGCCAACTGTCTCATTAACACACAGAAGACAGCAAACTCCTAGGGTTCCAGGAGCTGTGTGTCAGTCCAGGATGGAAAGAGATCAGGAGGTAGATGGATGAGCAGGGGCATTTTCCTGGTCTATCCCCAGCACCAGGCAGAGCTCCCTCAAAAAACAGGCTGTCAAGGCAGAGGCAGGGCTCCTGGTCAAGTCGCAGGTGTGGAGGTGCTGCAGACCATCTGTACCTCCAAGGAAGCAGATGCTGCCAGGGGCACGGATCACCCGAGAAAACCTCAAGCTACTGTTGCCCGACTGAAGGACCCTGGGTGTGAGCAGGGCTTGCTCAGAGGGCCCTGAGCCCTCTCAGGCCAGCCCTGGCCACAATGCAGCCTCCACTACCCCTGCATCAGGTTCTGGGACTGCCCAGGGCCACCTCCCTGTGGTGGGGATGAGACGTCTCAACTTCTTTCAGACTTGGGAGGCCACCCAAGGTCTCAGGTCGGAAGCCTGCCTTAAAAGATGCTTGGTTTCTAGTTCTTAATCTTTGGGGATTTGGGAGAGGCCAACAGTGTATTGTGTGTAGTTGTAAGGTGCATGCATATAAATATGGCATGTATGTATATCTGTGCTTGGTATGTGCATATGGATGGATGTATATTGTGTGTATGTATGGGGCACGTGGTTTATAACATTTGTTGGTGACTGTGGCATAAATCTTCCCATGACAGCCAATGGAAAGCCAATGCCATGTCACCAAACACAGAGCTGGAAAGAGTGTGCAGAGCCACTACCTGAAGTCTGGTGACATACATATATCACCAGACAGATAAACAGACACACAGCCTAGAGAATACTGATAATAACACAGCGTGGCAGTTATTACCTTGAATTTTAATCTATTTCATTGCAAGTCTATTCATTTTAATATAATTTTTTTTTGATGGGCACAATCTTGGCTCACTGCAACCTCTGCCTCCCGGGTTCAAGCGATTCTCCTGCCTCAGCCTCCTGAATAACTGGGATTATAGGCATGCACCACCACAACCAGCTAATTTTTGTAATTTTAGTAGAGACAGGGTTTCACTATGTTGGCCAGGGTGATCTCCATCTCTTGACCTCGTGATCCGCCTGCCTTGTTTGGCCTTCCAAAGTGCTGGGATTACAGGTGCAAGCCACCACACCTGGCCCATTTTAATTTTTAATAATGGCTGTGTGTAACAACTGGTCCCGAAATTCACACACATTTGGCAATTGACCCCATCAAGGAGGTATGAATTGGCCTATGCCACCCTGGATTACTTCTCTGCCTGCGCTTTGTGGCCAATGTGCTGAGCCCTGCCAGCCTCTTTCCTCAAGAAGCTGAGAATCTGGTAGGAGCTGGAGACGGGTTCACTGGGGTCCCCGAGTCACCCAGCATGGGGCTGCAGAGGGAGTCGGGGAGACACACATGGAGGCCTCCTGGCTCTGGGGGTGGCTTCACACTCACTCGGGGGAATTGTTCTGAGGGCTCAGGCTTGAGGCCCCACATGCAGTTTTCTTTTTTTAAAGTATAGTATTAATTTATACTTGTCTATTGTTTATCCAAAAAATGGCATTCCAAATAGCAAGGCCCTAGCCTGAAGGGCAGGGGAGGAGTGTGGATTCTGTTCTAAGCATGTCATGGCATCTGCTTACATACTCACGCATGTGCACACGTGTATATATGTATATCCATGTCTACATCGGACGTGGGCACTTGTGACTTATAGGGCATAGCCAAAGATAAAAGGCAACACACAGCTCCATTGTGGAGAAATCTCACTTGGGTAATACAATGGCAAAGAAAACTAGAGAACTAATGGCCATAAGACTCAGCCCAGCTGTGCCCCTGTGAGGGAGGAGAGATTCGGGAGTGGGGTTCTGTAAAGGAGTGAAAAGGCTCTAGAGTGGGTACTGGGGGTTACAAGCATGTTTGCCTTATAGGACTTCATTAAGCTTCATGTTTGCTATATGTAACTTCCTGTACTTGTGGTACATTTAATAATAAATGTGCCACCTTTACTGTTAAATATATGCTTTTATATATATGTGTAGATATCTCTCAATATATATGTACATGTGTCTGTATGTGTGTGTTGTATGTACACACACAGAGACATTAGAGACATGTATTCTCTCTCTTTCACCTGAGTTGGGAGAAGGTTTTGTTGCTGGGCCCTGCTGAGATAACCGGTTTGTCCAGTGGCTTGCTGGCCTTGCCAGGCTGTGCTGAGCTGTTACTTGATGACTGGCATGTAGTACCTGGACTAGAACTGGTCCCAGTGCTCCAGGTGGAACCAGGGTACGCAGCCCTTTTCCTCCCCTCTCCCTCAGAAGGGGGTGCAGCCCAGTCTTCCATGCACGTTCCTTACTGTGGGTTTACCAGGCCGCAGCTCTGAGAAGGCTCTGACCTGGAAAATGCTCACAGACGTGTGGCCTGCCCTGCCTGATGGTGGCTCTGATTTCCTGACCTGTGCACAGGAGCTGGCCGACGGGTAGCCCCTGCAGACTTTGAGTTTTCTGGTGAGAAATGTCGGGGCAAAAGGAGCTTGAGCTGGTCCCCCAGCACCTCTGGAACATGCGGAGCCCGCCCCCTCCCCAGGAGAGGGGCAAGACAGAGATGCCCCCTCTGCCCCAAAGCACACCGACGCAGCGGTAGGAGACACCCAGGCTCAGTCTCCACTTTCCGGTCAAGGGCCTGCGGTCACGGAAACCTCAGGGCTTCTTCCTGTAGGTCCCAGTGGTTCTCAGCAACAAGCTTTCACTTTCCATGCTTGGCGGAGACAGCTGGGTGCTGAGACTGAAGAGACAGCCCACCTGTCCTCCTGCCCAGAAAGTGAAAATGCCTGAGAAGGAGCTGGGAGTGACTGGGGACAGCCAGATGAAGGTCCAGTTCTGGTGTCGGGTCCCTGAGGAGGGAGCGCTGTGGACCAGCTCCTTGGCGCATGCTCATGAGGCCTGCCTGGCACCGGTGCAGTGGTCAAGGTCGGAGTCCACTGGCTGCTGGGAAGGCTGGCATTGGAGCTACACTAACGCGCTGGGCAGCATTAGGCACTCAAAATCTATTTTAAGCCTCATGTAAACATGCATGAAGCAAAGTCTCCCTCTCCCTGCCTGCTCCTGCAAAAAGAGCTGTCCTTTGCATTGCCAATTTCTCAGGGTTCTCGTGGAGGTTAAGCGAGTGTTGTTTTGATTTTTTTTTGCGGAGGTGAAGTGAGTTACAGTCTTGTTATTTTAATAAGTCACAATATTTATAAGTTCATTTCTTTGAACTGTGAGAGGGGGTTATTTTGTCTGCAATTTTGAAGGTAAATAATTTTCTGCTATTTCACCATCATTGCAGCCAGATATTTTTGTTTGGTTTGGTTTTCAAAGGAAGGAGGAGAAGGGAACTGGCTTTTATGGAATCTCTTTGCTCTGTCCTTGTCAACATGGGAGTTGTGCTTCCATTACCTTCTTTAATCATTTTCATAAGGATTTTTGTATAAATGATAAGAAATAAATGGTGGTTTTAAATTTGTTTTTCAGAAAGAAGTAATGCATGACTCTGATTTGCGGCTGGAGGATAAATCTGAACCATTTCAGTATGATGTCATGGAGATCTCATCTCTCAGCATCAGAGTTGCCTCTCCTGGCTTTTGAAATTTAAGTGTTCTGAGTAGAAGAAAAGTGGAGACAACAAATTTCCATGCATGGATTCAAAGAATCCTCGTAGTACACAGACTGCATTCCTCCCAACTTTGTATCTCTATATATTCTTTTTGTTGAGTTTTCAACCACATAGGGTTGCAATTCACCTTCCCACATTACATTTTTCATCAATATTTGAAGACCTATTTATGCAAACATCAGGAATTATCAGAACTCCCTGCAACAGGAAACCTGACCCCCAACTCCCCCGAAATGCATCGTGATAAAGAGTCACTTGCCAAAATAACAAATCAGCTTCCTGGAACACGCTTGCTGAAAACCAGGAGACGTCAGCTTGACTTCTGCCTTGTACGCAGGAAGGCTGACCTTCAAAGATCAAACGTCGGCCCAAATCTCCCTTCATCTAGCAATGCTCCTGCTTGTCGTAGCTCCTGTTATCATCAGGCCCCGGGCCAACCAGCCGTCATGTCAGAAGAGAGTTGGGTACAAACCCTGGATTATTTTGAAATATTCTAGTTTGGCTATAATGAATATATTTTAAATAATTTTGTTAATTTTATTTTGTTCACCTTGAGTTATGTAGGACATTTTGTTTTGTTTTGAAAATTTGTAGTCTGAGACATTTGGTATTTTTGTAATTAATTTTTTGAAAAATAGGGCCCACCGGCTCCATACATCCTGTATTTGTAACTGTGTAATTGTTACTTAGTATTGTTACTCCACATCCTGAGTAAAAAAACAATTTTAAGTAAAGCTTTTTGTTAGGCCCCCCTTCTCCCCTAACCTGTTCCTTCTGCTTCTATAATAATCTGCTTACCGTCCCCTGACCCTAAACTGGTATAAAAATGTTGACTGCCCTTTATTCTTGGCCGAGAGGTTTGAGCTCTAGCTGACTCTCGGATGCTGGCATAAAGGTGGACTCTCCAAACTCAGTTCGTGATACTTCTGTTTAAACTCGCTCAAATATGACATTTGGAGACCCCAGTGAGAAAAATCACTTCTATTTAAACTCGCTCAAATATAACAATTTCACCCTTGCCCTGCTGGTGTAGACACTGGGTGTTACGGCTAGGTGACTTGCCGACTTTCACTCTGAGCCACAGCTTTGCTAGAGTAAACTAAAACAGAGACTTCAGAGCATAATAAAGTGTGCCATTTTTTCTATATAGAACGAAAGACACAGGGGAGAGAGAACAACCTAATTAAAAGGACAGTGCCCTTTTAGTGTTCATATTAATAAAAGAAGAGGAACAGTACCAAGGAGGGTGCTTTGTGAGGATGTCAAGGCTGCCTGTTCCCTGCTTTACACGGCATGTCTCTGACAAAGCAGAAGCCACAGAAGGGGCACCCGGTGGAGGGCGCCAGGCAGCAGAGCAGAGCCCCTGCCATTCTGGATGCTGGGGTGTCATTTGGTGTTTTGAATTAACCAGGAGCCTGGGGGGCTGCTGCCAGGATCATTTTCAGCAGGGCGGTACCATTTGGTTCTTTCTGAGAAAAAGGCCACTGCCCAAGATTTTCCACGTCTGCGTTCAAGTAGCGGATGAAATATGGATAATAATACACACTCCAAATCTTTTCAGGGATTTACGGTCTCTGTTTGCAGTATTGTCCTGAATTTGATCATGACATGCACAGAACTGGTTTGAAAATTATTTTATAGAAGTAATTCGTTACTAAAACTTTTTCATTTGAAAAGCAATCTAGCCAAAGTATCAACAATGGTAGCTAGGATAAAAATAATTACTGTGGATCCCAAGCCAAGATGAACATATAAGTATTACCATTGATTTGGGTGCGATATCAACCCCTTGTCTCTCCCCAGCCCCCTCGATCCTGGGACCCCTGCCTCTCTCTGTGCTTGCAGGCTTCTCCCTGGAAAGGACAGATGTGAAGTGCCTAAATGCTTAGTGGTTTCATTCCAGGGCACAGTCCTATCATCCTGGCTACTGATGCCAGAGGAAAGCAGGAAGGGCAGGGGGTTGGGTTTGCAGTATCTGATGGAGATTGTGGTTTGGAGGTTGTGAATTGGTGTTTTGTTCTACAAAAATAATGAACATGGTAACCATAGAAACCCAGTAGAAAGGTGTCCAAGAGGCTAACCGACCCGGTCAAACGAGTGTTTCTCTATGATGACTTGTAGTGATCCCGGTAAATTGTGCAGGCTTTCTTTCTGTGGGGCAGCAGGAGCTGTGACAAAATGCATTTATTATCCCATTCTCACGTGTCAGACTGACAAGGACTGCTGTGTTTTTGCTATGAGCTGGCTGCATACCAGCACCCACAGCTGCAGGCCCATTGCCACTGCTTACTTGCAACAGGTGCTGTGTTTTAAGACCCAGACCCCAGAACCTGGATTGACAGAGGGGCCAGCTGCCTAATTTTTGGCTGGCGGTTTTTTATCTGTGGAGTGGTGCCCCTCTGAAGAGATCAGAGCATGTGAAACTCTATCCTCATGCAAAGAACACTGTCCTAATTTTTCTTTTACTGGAGGCCGCAAGTGCCAGAGAGAAGGCTAAGAAAGGCTTTGGGCCAGTTGCCCCAGCTTGAAGACCACAATGCCAGACCAACCTGGGTAGTGGCTGGAGTTTCAGGAATTTACAAGCAAAGAGTCCAAGTGCTGAGTGCATTTGACTAGTAAGAGTGTCTTTATCCCAGTTGGCAGAGTTTGGGTAAAAAAAAAACCAAACACAAAATGGCAAACATCTTTGCGTTTTGGGCTCAGCTTTGCATAGCAGAGTGCATTAGCTTAAAATGTCAACAGTGACCATTGCCAGGTAGAGATATACTTCCTGAGAAAAATACTGGGAGCAGTTTCTATTCTGGGAGACACTTTTGGTGAACAAAAACCTTATTCCAGTGCTGCTCATCACTATATTTAAACCAAAGCGAGGGGATGTTTCAATAGCAAAAAGCATTTAACATTTCAGCTGACTCGAAGCCCAGATTCTCCAACAAGTTCTTTGGTGCTGGTGGTGGCCTGGACTCACAGAAGTGCAACTGGGGCTTCTTCACAAGGGGTTGTTCAGTCCATTCAAGGGTGATGCCGAAATATATATTTTCCTTTTTCAAATGTGGAAAGGGCACGAACTTTCGGAAAACCAGGAAAACACACAAAAGTAATTAAGTAAAAAATATGCATAATTGAAATATAATCTCCTGACTGAAAACTGATGATTCTACCTATTTTTATTTGTAGTCTTTTCCCAGGGGAAAGACTTAGGAGTCCAGAAGAACTTTCTGGAAGGTGGGTCTCCATCTGATCTGTAGTGACAACCAGGATCAGAAGGAGAGGAAAGCCTAACTGGACAGTTTACAAGCAGCAGGGTAAGGCCGTGCAGGTGCTGGAAGAGTATGCTTTGATCAAAGGAGCCTCGGAAAGCCACCATGAGTGCCTGCCTGGGAAGTGCCTCTCATCCCCAGAGGGCTGGAACTTCCATGCTTCCATCTCTCCCAGCTCCCACCCTTCTCCTTTGGAGCTCAATAGCTTCCTGTGTTCCATCAGAAGCATGCTGTCTCCCTTAGCAAGGCAATCAGATGTGTGTTTTGTAAGATGAGGACTGGGAGGGCAGGCAGTCTGTGAGAAGAAACAGGGATGACTCTCCCCACCTCCTGGATGGCTGGGGGCATGGCAGGAGGATTCTGTACATTCAGGACCACCAGCCATAGTGACCTTGGGCCCAGCTGTGAGGGAGAAAGCTCACATGACTTCCCTGTCTCCCCTCACCTATCAGGGGCTCCCTCACACAGAGAGGAGGAGTGGTACACCTGGGCTATTGATGGGACATGTGTATAAATCTTAGGTACATACATGAGTGTGCAAAAAATGTCCTATGGCCTTATTTACTCATTAAGTAAAATCAGATCCCAGTTCTGAATTAAATCTCAATGAGTTCTGGAATGTCTCTCTCTGCATGTATTTCTCAGGGTTCTTGAACAGAACAATGTATTTGGGGGCTCCAGGTCCTAGTCACACCGAGGTACCTGAGTGATCCCTGACTGTGTGCCCTTAGGGGCCTTGAAGTCCTCCATCTATGCCACATTTTAGTCACAGGGAGGAGTTTCCTGTTGAGATTTCTGAGTCCAGGGGCTACCGTTCCCTAGATATAGAAATACAATGTTGAAGAAAATGTAGAATGAGCCTATTCTCCTGGAGGATTTTCAGTGGTGGGGAGACAGACTAAGCACACACACAAACTGCAGACAGTAAGCCATTGCCCACCAGGGACCAGAAGCTTCTGTGAGACACTGTGGTAGTGGAGGAGGGGGTGCTTTGGCAGAACCCCTATCGTCTCTTGCTTCCCCAGCTGGAAGGATTCTCTCCTAAGTCCCAGCTTCTCACCTCATTCCTCTTTTTTCTTCCTTCCCATTTTTGTCTCTGTCTCCCTCCAGAGACAGAATTTGCTAGAACCTTGGAACCTTCTACTATTTTCCATACCTTGACTACCCCTTAGGTGAGGGAGCCCTGGCTGGAATTAAGAATTCCAGGACAGCAGCTGGGCACGGTGGCTCACACCTGTAATCCAAGCACTTTGGGAGGCTGAGGTGGGCGGATCATGAGGTCAAGGGATTGAGACCATCCTGGCCAACATGGTGAAACCCCATCACTACTAAAAAATACAAAAATTAGCTGGGCGTGGTGGTGCATGCCTGTAGTCCCAGCTACTTGGGAGGCTGAGGCAGGAGCATTGCTTGAACCTGGGAGGCAGAGGTTGTAGTGAGCTGAGCTAGCGCCAATGCACTCCAGCCTGGCACCTGGTGACAGAGCAAGACTCTGTTTCAAAAAAAAAAAAAATTCCAGGATAGCATTAGGAAAATATTAAACTAGGTGAGAGACACCATATGACAGCACAGCTCACACATTCATGAACCTGATGTCAGGGAGGAAAATACGCAATGAGGAATAGGCCTAAAACACTACAGATTAATAACTCAATAAATTATCCCAATGTTTATGTACCTCTATATGTACATACAGTTTTAACATAATTGTCATCATTTTTCATTCCCCAGGTAAAAGGGAAGCTGTGGAGTATGATGGTGGCCATGAAATCTGAAGCTAACCTGGCTGGTTCAGGTCACACCTCCGTGGTCACCATCTGTGAGGTCTTAGTGCCTCTACCTGTTCTTCTGCAAAATGGAGACTCTGACCTCTCCTTCTCCTGGACTGAGTGGATTAGGACAGTGCAGTGCCTGGAATGAGTGGGGCTGTGGGCACTGTAGTGATGCCTCTCTGTGTGTCAGGCCTGCTCTAGCCCTGGAGTTCCACCATTGAGCAACCCACGAAAGAGCCTGGGCTGGTAGAGCACCCACCCACAGAGCTGAGACAGGCAATGGAGACCCTCATGGAAGCCCAGGGCATCTCAGGGCTCCAGTTTCTGAAGAAAACTAAGACAGAGAGTAAGGAGTTGCACACTCACAGTGCTCTAGTAGGCATTCAGTTATTTTGTAGTTTTGTTCATGTAAGTATCACGACTTTTGTGTTAAGAGTAGTTCTTGAATAGTTTATATTTTGATGCTATTTTTAATGAATTTTTTTCTCTCAGATATCTTGATTAACTAAACATAGGTTTAAAATAGATACCTTAAACCTATGTTTAGTATACTCTCCTTAAATTTATCTGCTGTATAGAATTCTCTACGTTCTATTCATGCCAGTAGATTTTTATTTACCTCTCTTGGGTCTTCTAAGTGAACACGTTGACTGAAAACAGGACGGCATTCCATCCTCCTGTGTAACAGTTAGAATCACCACCACTTACCTTTATCACGGTGTTGCCCAGGGCATTGAGAGTCATGCTAAACAGTAATGTCACGTAGAAGATCATTATTTTGTCCCCACCTATTATTTGGAATACAAATATGTTCTGTCCATGTGCCTCTTCTCTACTCTAGCTCAGGAGTTACTTTGATAATGAGCTACATAATTTGATCTCCCACCTCCATCCTTTTTTGGGGAAAATTTTTACATTCATGTTCTTTATTAAAAAAGGTCTATATTTCTCTTTCCATTAAAAAATTATTTTAGTTTCTGAGTATTTACATGCTTCATAAAGTGAGTGGATTTTCTTTATTGCATATTGTGTAAAAATGCATACACAGAGCACCAGAATGATAATAATAATAAAAAGAATAAGAAAAAGAAAAAGGACAACAAAGCTAACTAAGTAACTTGCCCAAAGTCAGATTGTCAATAAGTGGCAGAGACGAGATTTGGATATTTCCTCGAATGAGGACTTCTGAGAATGAGCTCTTCCTTGAAGATGATTTTTAAGAAATGTCAAAAATATGCCAGCTGCCAGGAAATTACAAAATAGAGTCCATTTCATTCAAAGAATTGTGCAGATATATCACAAATCAGAAGTTACGAGAAGTAGTTGACTTGACAGTGGCTCACAGTTGTCTTTCTGGTTTCAGAATAAGGAACAGTGGAGCTTCCCCCCTGAGACTCTGGCATGTTTCTACATCGGGAAACCATCTCTCCTGCAATGTGGTAAGTTGGATTTATGGTAGTCATACCTGCTTATTAGAAGCCAGACTGTCAGGAAATTAATCTTGACATTGATCACTGCATAACTGTGCGGGAAATTAACCTCCGAGGTTTTGCTTCTTCATTTATAAAATGGCAGTGATTATAGTGCTTGCTTCTAGGACTAAAGTGAGATAGTGCATGGGGCATGCTTAGCCCAGATGCTGATCCTGTAAGTATCCAGTGCGGTTAACACTATCACATCTCGTATCCCCTGGTTCCATCCTCCCCTGGCTTTCTGGAAAGGTTAGCAGTGGTACTAATGGTGAATGGGTTTTGGGTCCTTGAGTCCTCTGATAATTTGATCAGCATTTAAATGATCTGACTAGAAAATAAAAGTGCACACAGGTATCTCATTTCATTTCAGAAGATTCAAATTCTGCACTACAAATCCACAGCTAAGTAACTTCATGGTTCCTTCTTTCATATGTCTAGTGAAGTAATTCTCAGGTGTTAGGATGACTAGGCCATTAGGGTCCCACTTCCCCAGGACATTGAATTTGTTACAAATATCTCATATGCTTCCATATAGTTAAATCCAGCTGCTTCAGATGCTGACTTCGTTCTTCACTTCATCTTACACCCCTGCCTCATTTTCCTTCTGCTTTGTTTATACAGTCTATTTTTATTTTGTTCTCACTGACAATGTCTTAAATCCCTTTTGGGAGGCAGAGAGCAACCATATGGAGTATTAAACAAAATACACATTCCACTGCCTCTGCGAGCAGGGCCAGGGGGAACTGCAGTTGTTCTCTCTGCTATGATGTTGCCTGGACCTGGGTTTTGGTGAGTTCCTAAGCTAGTTCCCCTGCCTTCCTGCTGCTGATCACTTCACTGGCGCTAACCAGAGAGCAGCCGCTGTGGAGTCTTGCTGCTCCCTGGTTTCCGCTCATGTTTGTTAGGGGATTTGTGCTATGGTCCCTCCAGAGGCAGGGGCCTGTCGGCTGTGTCCCCACACTGATTTCTGGTCCCAACATTTGTCAGATGAAGTGTTCCCTGTGGTTGGCATTCACCAGTCAAGCTGGGCCAGAGATCCACACAGGCTACGGTGTTTTCTGGTCATAGACAAGCCCTAGAAGCCAGCAATGCCTCATGTATTAGTCAGGATTTTCCACAGAAACAGAAACAGCACTGAAAGGATCTCTCTTTTTCCTTCTTACTCTCATACACACACACACACAGTCTCTCTCTCTCTCTCTCATCCTCATGAAACCTTTGCTAGTTACTTATCATTAACTCTAGTTTACAAAACAAAATGAGTTAATCAAAAAAATATATGGTGTATGTATGTGTGTGTGTGTGTGTGTGTGTGTGTGTGTGTGTGTGTGTGTATGAAGAGGGAAAGAGATTTACCATGAGGAATTGGCTTACCTAATTATGGAATATAAGAAGTCCCTGGGTCTGCAAGCTGGAAAACCAGGAAAACCCATGGTGTGATTCAATCTGGTTCTAAAGGTCTAAGCACCAGGGGAGCCGATGATACAAATCCCAGTCCAAGGGTCGGAGAAGGTGAGATGAGATGTCCCAGTTCAAGCAGGCAGATGGGAAGCACAAAGGGTAAATTTCTCCTTTCTCTGCTTTTTTGCTGTACTCAGCCCCTCCACCGATTGGCTAAGACCCCTCCACACGGGGAAGGGCCATGTTCTTAAGTCATTCTGCCAATTCCAATGTTAACCTCTTCCAGAAACACCTTCACAGACACACCCAGAAATACTGTTTAAGCGAATATCAGGACACCCCATGATCCAGTCAAGCTGACACATAAAATGAACCCACCACACGTCACTTACAAACTCTCTCCCTCCAGATTCTAGAGCGTCACTCCGATACCCTATGGTTCAAAGTTATTTAGTGACTCTTTTTGGCCATAGAGTTAAGTATTAACTGAATACAAAGCTAGCTAGATATTCAAAGCCATATGGGGCACCAGACTTATAGCCATTATTCTGTACATATTCCTGGTGAGCCTGATATCCCCTCAGCTTTCTTGACTATTTGTTCACTCTACACCTAGCTGCTTTTAATCTGGGGGCGTGGGGGTGGACATTTAAGACCTTTTGTTTCCCTTAAGATAGACTTAGACAGTTGCTGCCTATTGCTGTTTTTTGTTTTTTTTTTTAAGGGAGTTGCTGCCTATAGCCATTTTTTTTTTTTCTTGGAAATGCATGTTACTTTCAAGAATACAGTGTCCACTTGCAGTTCTTGGAGTTCCCTTGAGTTCAGAAGAGCCCTGAAACACTGAACTTGTGATTGTAAGGATCACCAATGCTTCCATCAAAGGGCAGGTTCTCTGCGTTCTCCCCTCCTGGACCATCCCTTCCCACACATCCCATCTTCTGTCTCTTCATGCAGAAGGAAGTAACAGCAGGAATTGTTTAAGCAGCTCTCATAGTCCTTCTATATGCACATTTTCTAGCATACCAATATTAACCCAGGTGTCGATTGGGCACAATTTGCTTCCTAAGCAAATTCATCATGCAGGATCCCTCCTTTCCTCGGGACGTGATGCTGACTCTGCTCTCCCTTCCCGTGACAAACAGATGGAAACCGGATTGGGAAAGTGCCCCGTGGAACAACAATCCTTTTCTTCCTGTGGGACCTAGTGCGTGATCCAGGCGGGGTCTGGGAGGATAGGCTCACGGACAATGAGATGTAGGGGTGTGAATGGCAGCCAGGCAAGCTGGGCCAGCTGAGCACAGCTCAGAGCTCCGTCTGCAGAGGTGCAGAGGTGAGCCCCAACGGAACATGTGTGTCGGCTTCCTATTCCACAGATAAGCTGGAACAGTGTGCAGGGCTTCAGCTGGGGCAGGAGCAACACTTCCTCAAACAGCAGTTTGCACAAAGTCCCATAGTTCCCACAGAGACTTAAACAGCAGAAGCAGTTCCTCCTGGCTGGACAGGCACCGACAGTCCCACCTCCCTGGGACACACACCTCTGTCTGTAGGCATAGTGGGTGTTCTGCATCAGTTAACAAAACATAGTGTAGAATTATCATTACTTGAACTTTTGCCCAACCTTTTATTATGAACATTTTGAAATAGATCAAAAAGTTGAAATCATTTTACAGTGAACACCACTGACCCACACCCTAAATCACCCCTTTGCTACATAGTATTTGCTTCATCACACATCTGTGCTGCTAGCCATGTCTGTTTCCACCCATGAATTCCTCTTATGCTTTGTATTTCCGAGTAAGATGCAGACATCGGTTACGCTTGCTTTTCATTGCAGTATTTGATTAATTTTAAAGTGTCGAAGGAAATTAATGAAAGGCATGATATTTTGTAATTATCAAAGGGGGCATGGGTTAAAACAAGTTGAAGAATAGCAGCTAGAAGACACGTTTTCTGCTGTGAAGGCTGAGCAGTCTGGCCCTTACAGAAGACAGGATAGTTACAGAAGCACATTTGGTGGCCATGGTTAGCCCATCAAGGTCTGAGGACTCCAGCAGGTAAAGAGAGCCTGGGATGCATCTGGAATGTGGGGTGGGTTACGCAGGGTGGATTTGTGAGATTAAAGGCACGGGGCTGAATAACAACCCAGTAGGTGGCACCAAGGACAGAAATGCAAGCTGAAAACCAGTCCGGTGGCCTCACTGAAGTCTCGCTCTGAAGTGCACAGAGAGTGCAGGCCTGGTGTGAGGAAGAGAGAGCCCAGCATCACAGCAGAAGGGCATGGTGACAAAGGGACGGACCAGGGGGAGGATCCAGAGCCTCTACCTCATCTGGGACACCCGGGCTCCTGGAGCACTCACGGGCCAGCGTCCAACCAGACGTCTGGGTGCAGAGTGTGGCTGCATGGACCCTTCGCCTTGTAATGATGGCCCTGGATTTGGGGTGGTTACATCCTCCAGTGCCACACCAGAACACTGAGTGTTTGTTTGCTTCTTTAGTCTACAAGGGTTCTGTATTCATTCCAGTAATAGGGAACATGCTTTGGATGAAAGACGATTGAGCCATGATAAAAGTTTGGGAAATTCTAGGTTAAATACAACGAGTTTCTATGAGTTTCTTGACTACAGGACTTCTTAGATGTTTAGTGCACAATGTGAAATATTAATATCGGAGAAGGTAATGTATTATGAGGTGTTTCTAAATAATTCCACCCTCTATTGTTTGTAGCCTCTTGGGAACTCATTTTGTAGCACACCGCCCTAAGTTATCTGGGGTGTCATTTGATAATGGGACTCACGGGACTCCGTTAAGTTAAATCAAAGCTATATTCAGGGCAGAAAGAAAGAAAGCAAACAATGTTTCACACAGAAAACAAGGTAGGGGGCAATCTCACCTTTTCTCACCTGCTTCTTCATCAGAGCCAATTTGGGGGAAAAGACTTGGACATTTCTGTCCCTAAATGTCGCTGACTGCCTCGGGTCAGTCCAGGCTGCTGCGCGAAGCTTTTCCTATTGCCTCTGGCTGATTGTTTTCTTCTGAGTGGTGGTGGACTGAACCCTCTGCACATTTCAGCCCTGCATCTATGCTGTCTTATATGGTTCGGTTCTCCAAGTGTCAAGAGAAAGTCTAGGCTTTCGAATCAAAATAACTTTTCCAAGTTTCCCTGCTCTTTGATGATAAATATTTGTCATAAGCTCTCATTTTGTTTTACACACTAGGGTTGATGATAAGTAACTAGCAAGGGTTTTATGAGGATGAGAGTTAATATAGTTGCTGAGCCCTCCCTGAAGTGTCTTGCATATAGTAAGTGTTCAGTTAAGGTACTGATGTGGTCGTACAAGAATTATAACTGGTATCATTATATCTGTTAAGATTTATTTCAAATTTTGTAATGAATATGCAATAAATATCCACTGAATTGAGCTAGAAAAAAAGAAAAATGGATTACATTTGAAAATTTTAAAAGAATTAATTATATTTTGTGTTAATTAATGTCATATGATTTGAGAAATATACTTAAGAATCAGATCAGAAAATGCCATGGTTTGTTTGTGTCCTCCAAAATTTATATGTTGAAATCCTAATACTTAAGGTGATGATGTTAAGAGGCGAAGCCTTTCAGAGGTGATAAAGTCATGAGGGTGGAGCCCTCAAGAATGGGATTAGTGCCCTTATAAAAGAGGATTGGTGGCTCAAGCCTGCAATCTCAACATTTTGGGAGGCCAAGGAATGAGGATCACTTGAGCCCAGGAATTAGAGACCAGCCTGGGCAAACAGTGAGACCCCCATCTCTATAAAAGTTTTAAAAATATTAGGCAGGCGTGGTGGCTTGTGCCTGTAGTCTCAGCTACTGGCGAAGCTAAGGCAGGAGTATCACTTGAACCCAGGAAGTCAAGGTTAAAGTGAGCTATGATCATGCCACTACACTCTAGCCTGGGTGACACTGTGAGACCCTGTCTCAGAAAACAAAAACAAAAAAGAGGCCTGAGAGAACGCCTGTGACCTTTCCACCACGTGAGGACACAGTAAGAAGGCACTGTCTGTGAACCTGGAAGTAAACTCTCACAAGACACCGAATTTGCCAGAGCCTAGATTATGGACTTTCAGTCTCCAGAACTGTGAGAAATAAGCTTCTGTTATTCTTTGCAGTGTTCAGTATTTTGCCACAACAGCCTGAATGGCATAAGATGGGAAATAAGCAATGTTTTCAGAGGAATGATGGCATTGCTTTGGCATGTGATTAGTTAATAAATTGCAACCTGCCTCCATGCTGGCTGCCATAATACAAAAGTCAGGAAGCCCCTGAAAAGTGAAATTACACATTTCCTCATGCCCAGCCTATCTAACTTCTATCACTTGGAACTCCTGGCAGAACTGTGAAAAGGACATGTTCAGACTGCCATGGAGTGGGAGCAGGAAGGGGCTAAAACGCTGTCTCTCCCATCCATTTCTGCTTGTGCTTCTCCTATCCCATAACTCTGAAATTCCATATGCATGACCTCCAAGGGAAGGAGTGGGATAAATTAGAGCTTTAACATTCCCAAATCCTCCTTAAATTCAAGCTTTCATTTGTTGTCTGTTTGAAGATCCTTCATGAAGTCTGGTCTGAGAAAAAGAGCTCAGCTATTTAAAACACATTGGAAGCTGAGTGATCCACTCTTCAAAGTTTCTGGTGATGGAGTGTTGAAACAATGCAGCCGAGTCTAGGTGGTTTTATACCTGGCCAGCCACAGCATGACCCTGCCTCCTGGACTCACCGACTCTCACCTTTACCTCCTTTGAATTTGTAGCCTCTTCCCTTCTGTGAATTGACAGGTGGCTGTAGGTGCACACAAGGTAGGGAACATCAGGAAGGTGAAATTTCAGATCCTAAGCCAATTCCGGAGAAAACCCTCTGTCCATTGAATGTGTTCAAATCCAGTCTTGGCTATATGCCCCCACGCTAGTGCCCCAGGTGCAGAATCCGGCTGCTTGGCTGATGGCATCTCCCTTGGAAGAAAACAGAAGGTTAGCATCATAAGCTGTCTCCATTCCCGGGGCCTGCAGCACTGCTTCCCCACTACTCTCATGGGTCCAATTCGAATGAACCTTCACCCTCTGACTGGCCGTCTGTGTACGTACTGCAGCCCTCGACGTCTCTGTTACAGAAATGCCTCTTGTTAACAGGACTTTAGCACTGGGTCCGCCTTTCTGTCACTCTGACCTTCAAGGTGACCATTTGAAGCTACTTAGAAGCCTTCTCAAGTATACTGGGGGTGGCAACTGTGGATCTGCAGTGATTAAGGATGCTGAAGCATTGTTTACACATGCCTACCCTGTGTTTCTTTCTGCTAAGCATGTGGCCTGAAGCTTAAAGGATGATCAGATTTTGCTGCTGCTTCTACCTGGGGTGTCCACTCCTTCCTTCACTCCTTGGGATCATGGCACACGGACACCCAGTCCCCCAGTCATCAGTGTGGAGTTCACATTCCTAATGCAGGGTCTTTGGGATCAGCCATGTGTCTGCTTTGGCCAATGAAACGTGGGCCAAAATGGCAGCCTGCCCATCCTACGCTGACAGATGAAGAAGCATTGCAGGTTCTGGCTTGCCCTTTGGCATATTATGCTATGTCTTCACAGTGGAAGGGTGCCTCATTGAGTCACTGGTCCAAGGAGCATAAGCCGCATGGAACACACCTGGGCACATGCCATAGCCTCAAGGCACGGCCAGCAAGTCACAGCCTACTTACCTGTGAGAGAGGAAGAGAAATGCTTTTTATCACAGGCCACTGAGTTTTGGGATAATTTATCCTCAGCACTATTGTAGAACTAGTTCACTGATGTGTTCCTTTTCCTTAATAACCCTTCACATCAGCCCTTTGCACTGGCTCACACCTATAATCCCAGCACTTTGGGAGGTTGAGGCAGGTGGATCACCTGAGATCAAAAGTTCGAGACCAGCCTGGCCAACATGGTGAAACCCCATCACTACTAAAAATACAAAAAAATTAGCCAGGCGTGGTGGTGCATGCCTGTAATCCCAGCTACTCGGGAGGCTGAGGCACCAAAGAATCGCTTGAACCTGGGAGGTGGAGGTTGTAGTGAGCCGAGATCACACCACTGCACTCCAGCCTGGGTGACAGAGTGAGACTCCATCTCAAATAAATAAATAACCCTTCACATCCTGAGGGGAAGGGTGCTCTGTCTGCTGTGGGTGCCCATCACATTGTGTTCCATTCACAGCTAAGGCATGTGCCTATCTTCCATGACGGTGCTCAAGGAAGAGACAGCCCCTACTATTCACTTTTCTATTTCTAGGCCATTGCAGAGACTATGTCTCTTGGTGGGTCCTAGATACATGGTGTATAATGCTTGATAGTATAAATTAATAAGTGTCCCTCAATACTTTTGCGTTTCTTCCTTTGTTTGTTTTAGTCTTTTAAGATTGAACAACTTGGCCTTTTGCAGAAGTCAACAGGAAACCCAAGAGGAGATGAGCCAAACTGGTTAGTTCAGAAGACAGTTGATGGGGAAGACAATCGGAGCTGCTGTTTGAATGTGGCCCTGAGATTATTTGTGCTTTTCAATCCCATGTTACCAAAAAACATTTTAAGCTGGCCTATAAATCACACCTTATGCATAATTTTAAGTGGATAAATACTTTTTGTCTAAGTTAATGATGCTTCCAGAATTCAAAAAGTTATGTTAAATGTGGTTATTATTATAATGGTGTGAATGTTTACTCTCATTGACTTGGCTGTGCAGAGCCAATCTGGCTTCTTTTTAAAACAGAAGATTTCATCTTCTTCACTGACTCATCTCACTAGGTAGAGAGGAGGCAGGAGTCCATCCTCTAAATTCAGGTTCTTCAGAAAAGGGCTCAATAACAAGACTGTGAGTGCAAGTAGTTTCTTTGCAAGGTCATCCCAGGAAGCTGCAATGGAGAGGCAGGCAGTAAAATATATGTTAGCGAGCACTTTAAACACTGTGGGCAACTGGAGCCTGATCCCACTGGGGAGCTCTGGAAGCCAGTGTAGAACGTGCCTTAGAATGATCCTTCCTGAGGTGAGGAGCTGGGGTATGAATACGCCCATCCCACCATCCTACTGTCAGTGGCCAGGGGCTGCTCCTGCAGAGTGTTGATTTTCTGGCACTTTCTGACCTGCTCCACACATGGCTGGAGTGGGCTGCAGCTAGGAGTGGAAGAGGATCTAAGATGATCTGAGCAGGCTGCTGCAGAGTCAGCTACACTCAGACATCACATTGCATGTTTAACATGTCGCTGTCTGTTTAGATTTGAATCCTATTGTTTTGGTGGTATGATCTTTTTTGGCAGTGCTCTGCCTTTTAGATTCCCTTTGTCCCCTTTTCCTTGTCCACTATGACAGCAAGTCACCAAAGGAGCTCTCTCAATTTCCTAGTGGGAGGGAATTGGGCATCAGATCTTGTCTCTCTTCTTCCTGTGGCTGATCCATGGCTTATGTCTGGTGAAGTGTGATGCATTCCAACTGGCTTCCTGGGGCATGTTCCTACTGGGGGCCTTCCCACTGGGGGCCTTGAGCGTCACCGCCTGACCTCTGGTGTCTGCACCCATAAGCTCCCTTGGCCCCTCATGTGCTCATAGCTGACCAAGCAGCACCCTGAGGTTCCACATGTGAATGGGAGACAGTTCCTTTGTTTTGAGCTTTCTGTTTCAATGCCTACTCCATGCCTTCTCACATCCCTGACTTCACCACATGGAGGAATAGCAGGGCACATACAGCTCTCTGCTTGATTTCCTTTCTCTCTCTTTCTCTCGCTCTCACTTCGTGGAGATCTGAGAAGATAGATTCTATCATGTCCTTCTCTCTCCAGCCCTGGCAAATGCTAAACTTTAATGTCTTATTGTGCAGGCCTGGATCTTAATGGCAACAGAAAAAAAAAACTGAAAATCCTTGACTTATAAAGCAAATGTCTTGCTGCAGATTTAAAAATCATGTTCTAGATGTCAGAATATAATAGTGAATCTTTCTTCGTATTCATAGAGTAGCAAACCTAAATATCACTGAAGCAATTGAATGCCACCAACACAGTAAGAGGAAGGTCAGTATAACCAAAGGCAAAAGAGAAAAGGACATCAATATATTTCAACAATGTTGTCCCCATTTCATTATATTCTCTATTTTTTTTTTTTGAAAAGGAAGACTAAGGTCAGAAATTTCAATTCATCTTGTTAATTCTCTCTTTCATTTTTTTCATTCATTCCTTGAGCTTTCCCTAAGTTCACTTTTGAAATAACATGTATCAGTCACAGTGCTATCATCTTTAAGGAAGACAAAACCAATTCAGGCTGATCTAAAAAGGACCTTGTAGCCTCCTCAGTGCCAACATGGAGATGACCCTGAGCAAAGCTGGGGCATCGTCCTCTAGGATGCAATATACACTCTCCCTCCAGAATCAGCTTATAGACCTGCCCTTCCACTCCCCAAATAGAACACAAGTCTGGGAACCAAGAGGTGGAAGTAGGCACGAATCTGCTGACATCCCTCCCGGGTGGCCCTATCGACATTGGTGGGCGGAGATTCTCCCAGTGGTTGGAGTCTTGAGTCGCTCACTTGGAAATCTACTTTGTGTGAAGAAAGAAGGAGCTTGATGTAAGTACATTCTTACATCAAGTTTATGGGTGATATTCTGTGATTTGACTTGGGAGTCTCGAGGAAGATGGGTTAGGAGACTGGGAAAGAGGTGATCTGGGGAGAAGGCATGGATGGTTCACTGGCTGGGCATGGAGTGTGAAAATCTCTGTACCTTGTGCTAACACCCACCAGAGAGCAATTGCCATGTGAAAGGAACCAAACAACCAGCTGGACAGCCAGCCTCTGATACTGGTGACCCCAGTGCTGGCACGCAGGGTACATGCAGGTAGTAGCTATGGTGCTGTGGGCAGGGCTTATGCATGAGCCTCGTGGAATTAGCATCCTTTCCTCAGGGCTGACCAGCTCCTGTCTATGCGAAACACCCCCCTGATGCTGGAACATGGCACCATACCTCAAGTAGGCCAACCAATCATGGGGCGTCAAGGTGCTTACATTTGGATCCCTTTCCTAGAAGAAGAAAGATCTTTCTTGACTGAAACTGATTTATGTTCTGGTTATGGGTTTGATGTTCCTGCCTGTGAAGCCTTTGCCAGAATGAAAATCTGATGCCCTACAGGAAACGCTGTGCAGCATCCTGTCAGACCAAGGACCCCCTTATAGAAAAAGTGGTACAGCAGCAGGCACACACACCTAGGTCCCCTGGCCCTCACCTCCCACATTGTCCAGAAGCTGCTGGCCTGACGTTCCAGTAATACAAACTAGAGGAGGCCCAGAGAAGTGCCAGCTTGGAGATGAGCTTGGGCAAGGCCAGGGTACTGTCCTATCCAGCATTATTTTATAGAGCTGCATCCGCCAACCCTGAGGAGCAGGATGCAGGTCTAGGATCTAAGAGGTGGAAGTAGGCATGGATCTGCTTACTACATCCCTCCCCAGACCTATTTGTGAAATAACTTCTGTTTTCCCTTCCAGCAATTTTAGGTTCTGTGGATCTAGAGATGTTCCTCCCAGAGAGGGCATGCTGCTACCAGGGGTAACAGCAAGAATCCATGAAGTTTAAACTTTGCTTAAACTTTTGAGACTTTCAATCAACAGAGTAGGAGGCAGAAGAGAAGTCCGTTTCCTGGAGGGGTCACAGGCTCTGAGTGCCAGAGGAGGGAGGACTACTTCACACGACAGGGGCAGGGAGGAAAACGTTTGGCACTCAGGGGATCCCCCAGGCACCAACTGGTGCTCCCTTGCCTCACTTTGATGGCAAATGAATAAGCACTGCAGCCAGAGTCTGAGGAAGGGCTTGGTAAACAGAAGCTCAGACCTCAGGGAGAAGAGTGTGGGTCGCCCCATGAGGAGGGTCACAGGGACCAGTTCTCAGCAGACCAAGAGCCAGGAGAACCTATCATAGCTAGTGGACGAGACTTCTGAGAAGCATCAGTGCGGAGATGAGTTACAGTGGCTGCAGCTACTATTCCTTCCATTAAATCTCTTGGGTGTTTCCTCAAGAAGAAGATAGGCCAAAATACCAGAGGAGCTGCTTTCAGATGGAGTGGACTTGCCATGCAAAGCAAGGGAGTCCAAGCCACGCAGGGATCTGTAGCGGACGGTGATGCAGCACCCAGGAAACCTCATCAGGATGAAGCTGCTCCTTCTCCCACTGCGAGTGGTACCAGCTGCTGAAGGCTCACAGCTGAGACTCTCTAAGGAAAGGGGACACATAGCCCAGGTGATGCCCACTTTCCAGAGACAGCCCTCACCATTGACCAGATGCAGGAGGAAAATGCCCACTGCCTGGCTTCCATTTATGATGGCCTCTGAAGGGCTATCTCAGATCCTCTGCTGCCTTTGGGGAGCGGAGGTCCTTGTGGAGATCACATTCCAGCTGAATGGCCTTTGCCCACTCCTGCTTTCCTGCCTTGTGGTTGTTGTTCCCAAGAACACACCCTGATAAATCATCTCCAGGGAACCCAACTGAAGCCATAAATCCCTCCAGAAAAAAATCTCCAAGGGGAGTCTCCCCACAACTCATGGGATTGAATCAGGCCATATGCCCATTCCATAATCAATGACCCACAAAGAAAGTAAATTTTCATGCTTGGATTCAAGCACTCACTTGGGAGTAGGATGGATGTTAGGGAGGTGATCCAAATCACCTCTCTCCGCTGGAATGTTGGGAAGTCTGTGACCAGCACACTGACCTCTCCAGCAGTGCCCCCAGAGCCGCGGCATCACAGGAGTGGACGGACCACGTCTGCTCTTCTGGACCTTTTGTGATGCTGAGCAGGGAATGCGTCGCATGCCATCCTGGGCACCCACTTCCCGGAGGAACAGAGCAGCTGCTGCTTTTCAGTGTCCACCATAAGCCTTGCATCTGCCAGGCCCTGCACATGCAAACCAAAACACAACCATGTGTGCATATTTAAACTTTTCAAGGTTAGAGTCACCCTGTGTAAGAATCAACCTCAAATGTTTAGTGCTTAAATTAAAAACAAGAAAAAAGAATTCAAGACTTGCGGCTTCTTAAAGAACTTTAACAAGATAAAGTTCTCAAAGAGAACTTTAGTATCATGATAGAATTTTAAAAGCACAAAGCTGGAGGACAGGTTGTTGGTTATGGTATGGCAAGCCCCACTCTGAGTACTCTGAAACTAGTTCAGAGGATGTAGCAGGAGCTTTAGAAAAATAAAAGGTGAGTATATGCGGTCAAATACGTTAGATCATGCTGAATAACAAGGATAAATAGGTTTCTTCGCATGGGTCCTCCGAGAGCGTTTTCCTTCCATATTCACAAACAGCCTGGGAGAAGCTGCCTGTGTGACGCCAGAGAACCTCTTAGAATGAAGGTTGTGTTTCCTTCTTATTTGCATGTGGACTGGTGCAGGCTGTTCCTGTGATACTCACCGCAGCGCCCAGCATACCAGCTGTCATGTCCTCATGTGATTAGAAGAATTCCAGTGTTACAGAAACATGCATGGAGTACTTCCTGTCACCCAGCGAATTTTCTGCTCTAGGGGGTTGTTTCTCTTTCTGAGTCAGGAATCAGAATTCAAAGACTGTTCATTAAATTGCCCACTGGTATTTGCGAGGAGGAAAAGGAGAAATGGGTCTGAGTCATGTGAGGCATCAGGACTTCTGGCAGCTTTATTTTATTAACCTTGAAAACCGAGCTCTCACATGTCAGTAATATACTTTTCCCTGAATGTTTACCAGAGCCTCTATTTTAGGCTTGTCCTGTTTTTGTTTCTTGTCAGCGTATTCTGTCAGGAATATTCATGGTAATCTGGTCAGTACCTAAGAAGATCAACAACAGATTATTTAGAAAACCCTCAAAGGTCTAGGGATACTGTGTTTATTCAACATGCAGATCCAAATGATAAGGAATGCCAAATGATAAGGAATGCCAAATAACAGTGGGCATTATAATTAAATGCAATAAAAACTGAATTATATTATGTACAGTTTTCTGGAGGTCTTGATTCATTTGATTATCTTCTGATATTTTCTGTTGCTTTCTGTGGTTTTGTGAGTTGTTGCAGGTTTTAATGGCTTAGGTAAGCAAGGAAATGGAAGTACTGCCCATCAGTGAGATTGTATGAAGATCACTGGGAGAACAGGAAAACAGCCTGCCATGGTAGGTGTGCACAATGAAAATTAGGTCCAGAGTAAGCTGGAAACAAGACAGCCTTGGAGGAAGAAGAAATCCAGTTTTCTGTTGAAGCTGCTCATTGAACCCCAGACCAGGTCATGGAAATAGCCCCTAAGAACACACAAGGCTAAGCGATGGATGCTAACATCTCGTGACTTGCAAATGCACTGCGTTGTAGGATGCATTACAGGTTATTCTCATGTTTCATCTCAGGACAGACTTTCAAGAAAAATCTCGTTGCTTTTCTACCAAGGACCCGCGGAGAGGCTCCTGTGTGATGCATGCTGCTGGGTCTCCAACCTGCAGGCAGCTGGTGCTGATCTAAACCTGCATGCAGGGGTTCCGCTGGGGTGGAAATGGAATAAGCTGCTTCCTTCATTGTGGGCAGGGAATGCACAGTGCCTGGTAAGCAGAGAGAGTTACTCGTTTAAAGTTTCAGCCTGCTTAAAGAGCTAATACCAGCACAGAAAACAAAAAACACTAAGCAGCTGAAGTACAGAATGTCTCTCTCTGGGCATTCACTCTCAGAACAAAACAACATTGGTGGAAATAGCCAAGAAGCAAGGGTGAAATATTTTCAAGCAGACAGGCATGAGGGCTTGAAGATATATTTAGGCTTCAGCCCTGCCTTGCCTGAGAAATCTCTCAGTTACAGTAAACGAGTGGGAGACACAGCACCTGGATGACCAGGTCCCGAGAGTCAGCAAGGGCTCAGCGCTGGGACATGTGGGTAGACCCCCTGCCTCTGTAAACTCCTGTCTTCCCACTGTGAGCAGGCGACCCTCATGCCTGCATACCATGTTCTATAATCTGGATTTCCAAAGGGGGGCATGATTTCATTTAAATGTTTTTCCCACACATATTTGTTTCCCTACAACCTTTTACAAATTTCCAAAATGGTTCTGGAGTCAAAAGCCAATTGATAGGCTTCATAGAATTCTATCCTAAGATTTTACTGAACCAGACAGACTTTTCTTTAATAATACCTGCCGAGTTGGCCTGAGTCCAAGGGATGAGTTGAGAATTAAGTGTCACCATATGGAGAAAGATGTCCAGCATCAGATAACTTCAGAGTAGTGCTACTGGACTGTGCCTCCATCTCATAGACTGAATGTTGTATCTTCCCAAAATTCATATATGGAAGCTCCAGCTCCTAATGTGGCTGCATTTGGATGCAGGGCCTTTACAGAAGTAATTAAGGTTGAAGGGTTATTTTAACCTTAAGGTTATAAGGGTGAGGCCCTGATCCAATAGGATTAGTGTCCTTGTAAGAGACACCAGAAGGCTTCCGCCACCTCTCCCTCCATACACAAAGAGATTACTTCAGCACACAGAGAGACTATGGCCACCTACAAGCCAAGGGTGGAAACCTCAGAATGAGATCTACCTTGCTGGCATCTTGATCTTGGATGTCCGGCCTCTAGAACTGTGGGAAATACACTGTAGTGTCTATGCCATCCAGTCTGTGGTATTTTGTGCTGGCAGCCTGAACTTACACACTGCATGCTGGGTATCTGCAGTACTAGTGATAACTGTAAGAGCTTAGATTCACCATGCAGTAGTGACTTGTTGTGTTTAGATTTGCCATCCAGTGATGACTTGCTGTGCGCCTGGCCCTGTTAAACACCTCTAATCTGTATTTGTTTCTTTTTTTGCTGTGGGACGTTTTCCTACCATGTTCTTGCTGAGCCCTGGTCTGCAGTCTGTAGGGAGTCTTGCACATTAACACAAGGACAATGTGCTATGCTCAGCCAGGCTGACGTGGCATTGCTTTGTTGAAGCCATGACAAAAACCTGGGCTGCAGCCTCAGTTTTACATGTTTCGTTTCCCTTTGGATTTGTATAAATTTGACAAACTGTATTTCTGTGTCATCCCAGTATTGGGGGGCATATGGCAATCCTTTGGGTAAAAGTTGGTCATATAAACCTCCTGGTTTCACACATCCAACCACAATATCTTTGAACAAGGCTGTCCCAGCAGCAAGTTTATAAAATGGCCTCTTATGCCATGGGAGTTGTGGGGATGAGTGGGGGGGGAAGAAAACCTCATCTAGAGACCTTGCTCCCGGTGATTTCTCTTTAACCATTTCACTCCTTTGAGTCTAGAAGGTTCTAGAAGATTATAACTTGAGTAGGTGATGCCTTGACTCACTACCTGCTTCCATTCAGTGGAGAGCTGAGTGGCAGCTGGGAACAGGCTACTGCCACATGGGCCATGGGGCAGGTGCCCCGACAGGACCAGGGCTTCCAAGAGTAGGGTCAGAGGTGAGGGAAGGAGGGACAGCAGCCCTCTACCGCCTCTTTTGGCGGGATTCACATTGGGACTGCCCCCTCCCTCTTACTTTCTTGGTGACAGCCCACCATGGGGCCAAGGGCCCTCACACAGGGCTGTGGTCCTCTCTGCTCAAATCCCTCCCTCATCTCCTCCCTCTTTGTCCTCCTATTTCAGTTCATACCAGCAAACACACTGCTCAGACTGTTCCTGTGGCCTATGGGTCTGAGGGCTGAGGGTGGAGCTAGAGCTTCTGTTTTGATCCCAGGAGTGTTTGATCCATCAGGGTGGCCAAGCCAACCTTGCCAATTGGCAAGGTGAAAGCCAGCACACAGTCCCCATCCTGGCAGCCCAAATGCAAGGCCTCCTTTTCAGTTCAAGCAGGAACTCAGAGAATCCTGCAGTGCTCACTGTGGAACTAGCACTCCCCACTCCACAGCTGCAGAGGGACGCAGTTTGCAGTGTCAGGTAGCTGGCCCTATAGCATCACTCTTTCAGGGTATCAAGCATAGCAGTCACATCTTTCTACAGCAAATGTAAACCCATGGCCGATTAGGAGGGTGTTCTCCTGTGTAGACACAGCACTGCCAAGAATTTTCCCAAGTGCAGCCTGATCGACAAAGTAGCATCAATTTGCAGGAAGGAGCCCTTAATATTTGAGCAACAAGCAGTTAATTTCCCCTTTCTTTTCTAAACACAGTCCGAGTGAGGGTGTGATTATTTAGAAGAAACCCAGGTAAACATAACCTTATTTAAGAAGTCAAGTTTGATCGTCAAGGTCCCAACCTTAAATGCTTCAAAAATAAGGCAAAGACCTGTGTTCCAGTCCAGATCTGTGATTAACTTGTATGTTGAGTTTGCTTGGCAATGGAACTGGTACTTTTTTCCCCCTCCATTTGGACCTAGATAGACCTTAGATGTGGAGTTTAGAAAATGAGGAAAAAGAATGATGACAAAAGCCACTTTTAATGACACTAGAAATTTGTCAATGGGAGCTTTCAGTAGCAAACAGGTGTCGCCCCTTCATCTTCATATCATCCATCATTTTTCCTTGTAAACCTATTCCCCCCTTCCTTCCCTCCACCCTCCTTGCTTCCTTCTATCCTTCTTTCTTGTCTTTCTTTTTCACTTCCACATTTTATTCAACCAGTATCTCTCAAGTGTCAGTGTTGTGCTAGGCTTCAGAGGAACAGCCAGGAACAGGTGTTTTCTGTCCTCCCGGAGCTCTCTGTCCTCCTGGAGGGGTCTCGATGGTGCTGGTAAACTGTGCTAAAGCTGCATGGAAGCTGGGCCGGGAGCTGAGGGGCACAGGCAGGGGCCACCCAGCACAGGGTCTGTGTGAATGCAGGGCAGAGGTTCTCATGGGCTTCCTGGGAAGGGGCTGCCAGATCCAACTCTCAAAGGCTGATTAGCATGGGGATGGGCAAATGGTGTGAGGTGCTCCAAGCCTAAGGACCAGCAAGCCCAGTGACATGGCCCAGAGCACAGCAGGTGCGAAACACGGTGGCTCTCCATGAGGAGTTCAGGGTGCATCATGGTGTAGGGGAAGCAGGGCTGCAGATGCAGGTAGAAGCCGAGTTGAGAGGGACTTTACTCTTCCACTAGGAAGTCTGGCCTTGGCTGTGAAAGCACCGGGCATCACGGAAGGACTGAGAGGAGAAGGGCATGCCCGACGCTGTTCATGCACACATTTAGAGAAACCGGGCATTTTCAGGAAACCTGGACGGAGGCTTTGGTGGCAACCCTGACCTGATGGAAGATGAAGATGTCAATATCTATGTGGATCTGATGGGAGATATTTTGGAGATAGAATGGGTGGGCCTATTTACCAAACAGCCCAAAGAGTGGCAGGACGAGTCTGCCATTGTTTCGGATCTTTTGTGATTTCTTTCTAAGGAGCTGATTGCTCACCCAGAATGGTCTTAAGGATCTTGAACACAGGCCTCTCCCACACATCTTCCTTAATAGAGAGGAGCCCGACATTAATACTTCATATCTGGGTGATCAAACCTTGCTGGCTCACACCTAGAAGAGGAGCAAGCTGGAGGAAGCAGAGCCTTTTGGGAGGAGCGGGAGGAAACCCTTCTGTGTCCTGCAGGTCACAGTTGATGTTTCTCATCTGCATTTGCACAAAGGGTTCCTTTGCCTCCAGGGTGCCGTATTTTCATCACATTCCGCAGTGCTGAAAATACTGCTTTGGTTTGTGTGAAAGAAGGAATGAAAGCTTTAGTGAGTTTTTAAAGTATTCCTTTTAGAATTAAACTAATACTGTGGAAGAAGGACACATTACTGAATCACACAGATCAAGTCTGTGGTCCTATTTTTGAGTCTACGAGGGTCAGCCAGGACACTAGCCTTGTATATAACCTAGTGGGGTTGCTATAGCAGAATGCCATGCACTGGCTGGCTTAAATAGTAAACGATTTCTCACAGCCTGGAAGCTGGAAGTACAAGATCAGGGTGCTAGTATGGTCAAGGTCTTGGTGAAGGCCCTCTTCCTCATTCATATATTGTCACCTTTTAGTCATCCCACAGTGGAGAGCAGAGAGAGGGAAGACAAACTCCCTCGTGCCAGTTCTTATGAAGCCACTAATCTCACCATAAGCATTTCACTCTGTGACCTATTTACCTCTCAAAAACCCCATCACGAAATGCTATCACACTGGGGATTAGGATTTCAACATATGGATTTTGAAGGGATACAAATATGTCTTTGTATCAAGCCATGAAACGACATGGGGGATCCCTAAATGCATATTACTAGGTGAAAGAAGTCAACCTGAAATAGCTACTTACTGTATGTTCTAATTATATAACATTCTAGAAAAGAAAAACTATAGAGACAGTGAAAGGTCAGTGGTTGCTGGGAGTTAGAAGGGAGAGAGGGATAAATAGGTTGAGCACAGAAGATTTTTAGGACATAAAACAAATATGTCTTTGGCATATAGTAATTGACACCATATGATGTCAGTGAAAGAAGCATCTCAACAGAACAGTATGGAGAGCCCAATAGATCCACATAAATATAGTCAACTGAACTTTGACTAAGACAAAGGCAATACAATGGAGAAATGTCTTTTTAATAAATGGTGCTGAAACAACTGGAAACCCTCATGTAAAAAAAAAAAAATTCTAGATACAGATCTTGTACTCTTCATAAAATTAAGTGAAGTAGGCAATAGACCTGAATCTAAAATGTAAAAGAAAACTCCTAGAAAATAATATAGGAGAAAACCTAGATGACCTTGGGTATGGCGAGGACCTTTTAGATACAACAGCAAAGGCTTAATCCGTGAAAGAAAGAATTGATAACTAGACTTCTGTAAAATAATATTTTTGCTCAGCAAAAGACAATGTCAAGAGAATGAGAAGTCAAACAGCTAGATTTAAAAAATGGGTGAAAGACTTTAATAGAAACCTTACCGAAGAGGAGGTACAGCTGGAAAGTAAGCACATAAAAAGATGGCCCACATCATTTGTCACTAGGAAACTGCAAATTGACACAGTGAGATACCACCACACACCAAAACCCAGAACTCTGACAATATTAAATGCTGGTGAGGACATGGAACAAGAACTCTCATTCAATGCAAAACGTGCAGCCACTTTGGAAGACTGTTTAGCAGTTTCTTACAAAACTAAACATAAGATCCGGCAATCACGTTCCTTGGTATTTACTCAAAGGAGTTGGAAACTATGTCCACAGAAAAAACTGCACATAGATGATTATAGTAGTTGTATTTATCATTGCCAAGATTTGGAAGCAACCAAAATGTCCTTCAGTAGGTGAATAGATAAACAAAATATAGTACATTCATACAATGGAATCCATTCACCCCAAAAAGAAAGGAACTATCAAGCCGTGAAATGATATGGGGGATCCCTAAATGCATATTGCTAAGTGAAAGAAGTCAACCTGAAATAGCTACTTACTGTATGTTCTAATTATATAACATTCTGGAAAAGAAAAACTATAGAGACAGTGAAAGGTCAGTGGTTGCTGGGAGTTAGAAGGGAGAGAGGGATGAATAGGTTGAGCACAGAAGATTTTTAGGACGTAAAACTAACTACCCTGTATGATACTATATCGGTGGACACATGCCATTATACATTTGTCAAAACCCATAGATGGTACAGCCCCAAAAGTCAATCCTGATGTCAACTATGGACTCTGGGTGAATATGGCAATGTAGATTCATCCATTGAAACAAATGGACCTCTGTGGTGGGGAGATGTTGATAATGGCGGGGGCAGTGGATGTGTGGGAGCAGAGGACATATGGGAAATCTCTGTACTTTTCACTCAGTTTTGCTATGAACCTGAAACTGCTCTAAAGTTTATTAATTACTTCCAAAATAATAACATTGCCAATGAGGAAGAGCCTGCAAAAATGGGGCAACCAATTAAAGGAAGGTATTTCTAATGCCCCTTTTGCAAGTATTGATAATCAGATAAGCCTACCTGCAGAAGGAAAAGTATGTAGATTAGTTGTCTTTAGCTATGCAAAAAATTGCCCCAGACTTAGTGGCTTAAAACAACACGCATTTATTACGTCACTGTTTCTGTGGGTCAGGAATCCAGGCTGGATTCCCTGTGCAGGGTTTCCAAAGGCTATGATTAGGGTGTTAGCTAGCCTGCATTCATTTCTGCAGCTCAGGGTCCTCTTTAGTTCCTGAAAGTTGTAGGACTGAGGCTCTCATTCTCTGCTAGCTGCTGGCCAGGGTCTGCACTCAGCTCCTAGAGGTTTCTGGAGTTCCCCGCTACTTGGTTCCATCCATAGCTTCTCTCAAGCTTAGAATCTTTCCTTCTTCAGAAAGGACCCAGGCCTTTTAAGGAACTTACCTGACTAGGTCAGGCATCCCTGGATAGTCTCTTTTAATCGATTCAAAGTCAGCCAACTGGTGATCTAATTATGAAAGTGCTGTTCCATCATATTCAAGGGTTTCTCCCTCACCTAAGGGAGGGGATTCCACAGGGCATGGATATGAGAGGTTGGGAATCTTGGAAGTCACTGTAGAATTCCATCTACCATGGTATCTCTTTTTCATAACCATACAAGACAAGAAATTAACCATAGCCAAATGAAGGATGCCGTGTCTAGTAGCTTAAACCTTTGCCCCTGGAATTAACTAGCTTTGGCAGGTCTTACTGAGCTACAAAAGCAAGCTACATAGCCTCCCTGGTTTCCCTGTCTGTATGATGTGGATAATGACCAGACCCATTTCATGGAGGGGCACAGAAGGTTTACTGAGCTCATCCCGGCACAGTATTCGGTTTGGTGCTTGGTACATGGTGACTCAGAGTGAGTGAGCATCTCTTTTGAGTGCCTTTCTGCAAAGTTACTATAAGGCTCTGGCACAGTGTGTGGGGTTATCTTGTGCTGGCAAGTACCACAATGCTGTTGTCAAAACTGAGAATTGGAAAGGAGCCCAAGACCACAGAGCGCTTGGGATGGGAATTCTACAAGCCAGGTACAAGCCTGCAGGAGGACTTGAGGGATTAAGCCGTGAAAACACATAGGACTCAGCAGACCCTCAGATATGGCTGAATCTTCAACCAACTGTACATCCATCCTTGGATGAGTAGAGTGGAGCCATCCAGCATGGGATGGGGCAATATGGCAGAGCTGGCACAATACGTGAGGCTGCTGACATCACCACTGACTGCCCTGTGTTTTAAAGAAGGACAACTAGGGCCCCTCCTGAGGTCGTAAGTCCTGGAAAATTGTGTACACATACTGGTGCTGTAGTCCTACTTCTAATACTAACCCTGTTGTGGCCTGATACAGGGAAATTAAACTCCTGTCTTTCTGGGAAACAAGTTGCATAAACCCAGCTCCCTGGATGGTCCCATGCAAGTTACCTAACAGCTTTGCCTTAAGTCAATCAAAACATGGCCTGCCTTGGAGGACAGTCATTAGAGAATGCTGGCATGGCATCTTCTGATGGTAATTATTGTTATTGGGAGGCATACATCAAGAATGTTGAGGATTGTTTTGCAAGAGGCTGTGTTTATTAAAATGCAAATTATCCTATGCCACCCTCTCCCCTCGAAGCTTTGGAAATCAAGGAAAATTATGCAGTACGTGTTTATTTTAAGACAACTTTTCCCACCAACTTAGTCCTATAGCTTGCAGTGGAAATATTAGACAACTAGATGTCTTCTGGCAGAGGACTTTGTTTCATTTCTGCCTACCTTTTGGAAAAGAAATATCGGCAGGTATGGTGTTCAGTCCAATTATGTCCTGAATGGAGAACATGTGTCTCTGACACTTCAGACTTTAGACCTGTGCTGGCCCACATGGCCACTATCAGCCACGTGTGGCTACTGAGCTGTTGAAATGTGGCTGCTGTGAACTGAGACACGCTGTATGTGTAAAATACACACTGAGCTTTGAAGACTTAGAATGGAAAAAAAGAATGAAAAATCACGGACTAATACTTTTTGGGAACCGATTACATGTTGAAATGTTAATATTTTCACTATAGTGGGCAAAATCATTTTTATTGTAAAAATTAATTTTACCTGCTACTTTAGACTTTTAAAAAATGTGGCTTCTAGAAAATTTACAATTGCAGACGCCTCTCCTGTTCTGTATCTGTCTTTTAAGGCTGCCCTGGATGGAATGGGGGCCCTGACTTGAAGCTTGGCTATATTGTTTGGAATCACCTCTCTCGGGTATTCTGCTTCTGAGGCTGCAATCGCCAATCTCACCAACCCACCAAAGCGGAGGATGCTGGCTTGCATGGTATTGGCATCCCCAACTCAAGGTCTGTATGAGACTCCCCCATTGTCTGGCTTATTCCCACTTGCTTGACACACCTTCCCTATGTCCCAGCCACCTTTATGCCCAGCTTCCCACACATTACAGGTCTGTGGTTCCCATGAGCCACCACATGAGCTGTTCCACCGCATGGAATCCTTCCAGCATTGATGCTCCTGGGACCTCCTGTCCCCACCAAAGGCCACGTTTCCTCTCCCCTCCTCTGACCAGCCTTCCCTGAGGGACCTGCCCATGCAAAGTCTCAGGGGGTCCCTCCCCGCCTGCTTGCTGGACCTTGTCTGTGTGTTTATCTAGTGCATTGACATCGTGTTGAAATTGTCTGTTTATGTGTCTATCTCCTCATTAGACTGCTTGCTCCTCAAGGGTAGGGAATCACATCTTTCTATCTGTGTTTCCATGATACTTAGTAAATATTTGTGAAATGCACATAGATTGAAAGAGTCAGAGGGTAAATAGTGCTTGGTTGCTAACATTGCACCACTGCACAATGCTGCACCAATGACTGTGCTGCTGCGAGCTTTATTTTTAATTTTGTGTTTGTTATTATTACTATTTTTAATAACAATGAAAAGCACTGCAGGGAGTAAACCCAGTGACACTCCTCTGGAGTGAGAAAGAGTCCAACGTGCATTTTCTTCCCTTTCCAGAAGACCAGCCTCCCCTTGGGTCACGGACAAGCCTGGTTTGTTTTGGTGGGTTGGACCATGGAGGAATGCCACAACATGCCAATTAACCACCTGCTGGGAAGGTGCTCTTGCTAACGTGAAGCATGGAGGGTGATTGGCTCTTTGCCTGTTTTCACAAGAGATAGAAATCTCCTGCTTTGTGCCATGCAGGTCAGTGTTTGTGTAGTTTAGGCTTCGAGTTTGTTTAGGGTTGCCGAGGCCACACCGCCCCCACATGAGGACGTGGCTCCCTGGCCTGAATTGCCCTCCTTCTACTGAACCACAGGGCAGAGCTCCTTGTGCAGGGCACTGCCCACCTTCCCACTATAGGGTGCAAATTCAGACAAAATATTCAGTTCCAGGGATTCCCTGTCTCGGGATAATTCAATAGGCAGAGAGCTAACTTTCAGTAACATGGTTTGATTAGAAGCAGTTCTCTCCCTGAGAAAGGAATTTCCTGGGGACTTACCCTAAGTTCTTACAAGGAATCAACATGACTCAATCAGAAATAGTCTTTGATTTGTCATTTAATTGACTCGTAGCTCTACAGAAATATGCCTTTGGATAGATGTGAACCCAGTACTTTTTTGGTGAGAAGAGCAAAGAAAGTTTTACCTGTCCAAATAACAAAAAAAGTGAACTCATAGAGGAATCCACAAACTCGTTTACCTACAGAGCTGCAAGAGAAATCAACTGAAAGCTGCAGAGTGGGGAAGTGAGGCGGGAAGCGTGAGGCACTCCCGTGTGACGCTGTGATGGTGGGTAACTGGGTCCACGCCCGCAGCTTACCTCCTGGTGGTGGCAGGCCCAGCTCCTCTCTCGTGGCAGTGACCTGCTGGCAATCCACCCAGCCCTGTGTGGCCCTAAGCCAGGTGCCAATACTCTCCCTGTGACTGTCCTGAGAGGTGGTGTGAGAAGCCTCGCTGGCCCAACAGCCAGGAACCTAGCTTCTGCCGATGCTGGGAGGATGCTGTGTCTGAGTGGCAACAATAGTCCTCTATTCTCAGTTCGTCTCTGGGTGTTAGAGCACGCATTGCACAGTAAGCCCTGCCCCTGCCCACTATCTTTCCCACTTCTGTCCGGAGTGTGTATGGCTCAGGTCTTCCAGGCTTTTCTTGTTTCCGGGTTTTTTTTTTTTGTCTCTTTTTTAAAAATTCAAGTACTGGCCTTGTATTGACTGCACATTCACCGCATTGAGTCAGAGACTCGGCACACAGGGCTGAAGACAGTGTACGGGGCTAACAGTTAGTGACTGGATTCTGGTTCCTTATTGACCCTCAGATTCCATGGCCTCATTTTACTCCCCAGGCCTCAGTTAAACCATCTGGAACATGAACACATGGCCCTACATACTCTGTAAGGTCCAGCCACTTGAATAGCCTGCAGAGCCCGTGAACAAATGAAATGGCTAAGAGGACTCAGGTGTCAGGGCCCTGTGTCAACGCTGTACACATAAGAAGACTGTGAATGAGCTGAGTAGAGGAGCCCCTCCCTCCTTCACATCACATGAGTCAACAGATACTGAGACCTGTGGATCTTCGCAATTGGAAATATTATGCCCCTGCAAAAACAGTCGTGTCTCTAATCCTTGAATTCGTTTGGAAACTCCATTTTAAACAAGAAGACATTAAACTGCCCCACTGAATAGTGTCTGATGCAGGCAGGTGACCGGCTGTTTTGTCTTAGCCAATCAAAACATCATGTCCAAATGTTTTCTCCTGCAAATGGAATGAACTGACTGTTATCAGTATGTCAGTGCTTCAAAAGAAAGTGCTAACCTCAGAGTCAAATGCAGGATTGGTTTTGTTGTTCCGTAGGTGGATACTGTAGCATGTTTGTTTGTATCATTGAGGATGGCAGTTTGGAGCAGGAGTAAAATATATCATGTTTAAAATGCAATTATTAATATTCACCCTGACTAATAATAATATTCACAGCACATGATATTTTCACATTTTTTATCTCATTGGAACACCCTGAAAACTCAACGAGGCAGTATTTTTGCTTATTGAAAGGTATCCTCGTGCTCAGAGAAATGAAGTTGTTTGCTCAGAGTCACAAGTCTGTGGGCTCGTGAGCCAAGTGTTCAGACTTACATCCCTACTCACGCCATCATGTCCTATGTCTTTAAAATATGCATTTTTAGTAGTTTTAAGGGACAAATCAAACAAGCAGGTTGGAATAAATAATGCAGTTATCAAGAATATCTGAAGCTAAAGATTTTACAATATAGCTAGCAAAACGTTTCTATTTTAAACTGCTATTTGAATAAAGATAGTTAGTGTTCTGTGATCCATATCAGTCCTAGTCCTCATTCCTTTGGATTACTGAAGGTGTTTATGGCCATTTATTCAGTTAAGGGCAGTATTTGCATTTTAAACAATTTCTTCAAAGGGTCAGTGACATTTAATATACCTTTTATTAATTATAAAGATAAAGTTCTTTCTGGGCTCTCCCTTGAGAACTATGCATTACAAAGAGCAGCTTTCCTATGTCTTTTCTTTGCAGAAAAGCCCCTATCAGTTTCCTTAACATTCAACTAAACATCCCTCCTCTTATGTGGTTTAATGGGGTTGACATTCATCTAAAGGGTTAACCTGGCTTCTGTGTTATAAAGTGGCGTCTGTGGATAGGACTCAGTTAATTCTCTATCTCCGGCTGAAATACAGAGCAACACATGATTCCTAAGCACAAAGTGCATTTTTCTCACTACAGTGCCTTAAGTTTATAACTAGGGTGCTGTCCCCAGGCCTTGCAATTTTATTATTATAGACCTCTCATCCAGTGCCCTCCCGGCCAGTGCCTCCAGGTGGTCTTTAGCAAAACGAGGAAGGCAAGTGTGGAAGCTCTCACCAGCCAAGGACCCACTGTCAATAACTGACACCAGGATGAAGCGAAGTGGGCAGGACACGGGGCTTCGGGCAGGCCTAGTGAGCTGGTGGCATTTGTGGACAGCCAGTCATGTGCTGAAGCTCCCAGCACTCTATACACAAGGTGCTCACTGTGTAACCTGCAGGATAGACAGGGGGCTTGGGAGATTGTCTTCTGTGGAGGCTCTGAACTTCAGGCATTCTGCGGAGCTAAGTCAGCATCATCAGTAACAAAGAGTACTCTTGCATATGACACAATAAGCTAAATCTAAGAATAGTCTTTTTTAAATAACAAGGGACACAGAAGACCTGTCCAGAAAGTCAATGAAATCTAAGATCAGTTCTCACATTAGATTATCTGGTCTGCAGCTGATGACATGGAAGGCAATGCCTGACTTGGTGCCAGTCAAGAAACTGGACCAGGAATGATCACTGCTGGAGAAAACAAAATGCAGACACACACAGACGTGTGCATGCATGCATGAGCACATACATACATTCATGCATAGAGATATAACTATACACATAGGCACACATACACATGTACATGTACTTACAGACGTATGTCCAAATACAAAGACATATATACACACACACACACAATCAGTTTCTCTTACTTAACTCTCTAAATCCTTTTTTAAAATCTTTTAAATTCCTTAAATAAGTGTTCATCTAAAATGCTTGAGTAGAACTGATGTTTTTCACCTCCTAAATCTGAGCTTCAGATGTGGGTCAGTGTACAGGCACTAGGTTGAAGATAGCCGAAGCACAATGTTATTTTATTGTAGCTTTCTTCTGAAGAATTCAAAACACTTTGTTGAGTATATCTTGTGTTGCTTTACCTGAGAGAAAACAGTAGTTATTACTTTCACTTTCCTAGAGGGAAAGCATGTTGGTTGTGTATAAATCAACTAGCCCTCAGTAATGCTGGCAGCAGGAGCCTACCCTTCTCTCACTTACACTAAACGGGACATTTTTTATTTTGTTTACTATTGTAGGTAGAGATTGTATCTGCAGGGACTGCCATACCTCCTGGGGGAAGCAGATATATTCCTGAATGTGAAATAGTATAGAAACAATTCTTTAATCTGATGATATTTTAAGTGCTTGAGGAAAAATTGCTATAGGAGGTTTTCATGAAGGCAATTAATGATTGACAATCAATATACTGTCAGTAAATGATTGGATTTTCCCATAGAGCAATTGCCTCAGTCATCTTTCAGAAATATGAGAGAATGAGAAATATAAGTTGTTAATTAACATTGTCCCCAGTCTCCTAAAAATCTTGCTGGTGCTCTGAAGTTCCACCTTGAACTTGCAGAAGAAGCCATGTCCCAGTAGCTTCTGGCTCTGCACCACTCCCTGGCTCATCCCTGGATTGACCTGTGTGGGCAGCAGGAAGCCACCTCCACCATGGGTGTGGATCTGCCGGCTTTGCCTCCTGCAACTTCTGTTGAGGCTGCCCATGGGGAGCACTGTGAGCAAAGCCTTAGATAACTTGCATGAAACCTGAGCGCTGGTGCATTTTAATTAATAATGGAGCAGTGGAGTCCTCGGGCCCTTTGACAGAAGCAGGTTCTATGTGCACTGTGGATCCTCAGGGGACATTAAGCATTCTGAGCTGCTTTGCCTCCACTAAAGCAGTGGTGTGCTGAGAGCTGCTTGCCTCCTTCTGTGGGTTTTGCAAGAGGGGAGTTTTGTATTCATCTGTTTACCACTGTGATCCAGAAATTCTTTTCTTTCTCAGGAAGAGGACTGATTCCAAGGTACTGCATAGACTGGAATCTCATCGCATTTCTTCCTTGCCTGCTGCCAGGACTGAATGGTGTGGCTTGCTCATTTATTCCTCATGCTACTCAGTGCATGCTCTGTCCTTCCCTGGGGAAGGCTGGCCCCTAGCCCTTCCCTTCTTTATACATAGGACAGGACCCCAGGAGGTTCGGTCCTGCCTCACTCTTCCTGCTGCTGCTGGCCTTACCAGAATGCCCAGTGGTATCAGGATTTGCACAGCCACCCTTCTGCTGGGTTGGAGTCATTTGTTCTTATGAGAGTAATGCCGGAGATGGCATCTGAGATGCAGGAAGAAATCATCATTGATGGGCAACATAAGAGCAAAAGCATTGAATGCTCAAGAGGATGTTGTGAGTCCCAGAATATTTATCCCACACCGAATTGATAGCAGAGACAGCGTTCAAGTCCAGATGCTGGGATGGCTGAGAATGGGGTTCAGACAGAGCTAGGAGTGAGCCCAGGGGTGCAAGGGGTAGGCAGCATCTCCACATTCCACTTCCTTATCTGTAGAAGGGAGGCCTGGATGCTTCTCTCAGCTGAAGACAGGGCAAAGCAGCTATTCTGGAAACACTCACCAGTTCTGTCTCCCTGTCGCTTTTCTTCGGGGGATGCTTGATATGTGCAAATGAAACCTGAGTGTGTTCCCCACAGTGGAACACTTCTATCTATTCAATCTGGCCACATGATTATATATTCCTATATTATCACAGGAATATATAAAGTGTGACTACATTTTATAACATCTATTTTGTGGGGTAAGTAAAACAGAAGAAGTGAGATCCTGGTGGGGATGGGCAAACCAGGCCTTTTGATACCAGCCTCTATCAGAAAAGAAGCGGAGTTTGCTTTGTGTCAGTAGGTGGTACAAAAATCAGTCATAGATAGACAGATAGACAGACAGACAGATAGACAGATAAACACACATATACTTATGTGTACATAGCTGCAAGTGAGAATGTTGGAATTATTTTTTGATTGACTTGCTTTATTGTAATATTCATTTTACTGTGGGGGTCTAGAACAGAACCTGCAATATCTCCCAGGAATGCCTGTGTAAAATACTTTTTATTTTAAATTTTATTAATTTTATTTTATTTTATTTTTTAATTTACAAATAACTAAATTGTACATATTTATGGGGTATGTAGTGAGGTTTTGATGCATTTTAAGAGCTTACTTACTAGGTGCTCACTTCTCATGGCCGAGCCGCGTCTGCGGTAAAAATGGTTGGCGGCCTTGATTCCGGGTGTCAGTTACCAAAGTAACAGCAGCCAGCAGACAAGTGATGCATTCATTGGATGGTGCCAGAGCATGCTGAAAATCACTTTCTTGACTGTTAGCAAGGAAATGACTCTCTTGACTTCTCGTGGACTGATCTATTGTGCTTTGCTGACAAACTGGAGTTGAAGCGCACGTGAATGAACATTTGTCTTAAAACTTCAGTCACTGGAAGGCAGCCTCGGAGTGGTGCTGATGATCTGGACCTGGCCCTGCTTTTGTCAGTCATGAGGGTTTCCCTGTCCTGAGAGAGGAACTGAAACCCACATGCCAGCCCTCACTTGCCCAAAGCAGCAAGCGGGACACTCATCACACCATCATATTCCGTCTTATCTCTTTTCCTAGTTTAAAAATGATTCAATTTCTACAGCACCAATCCTTACATATCAGGAGAGCAGGGCTGATGCCCCTGAGTTACTTGTATTGACTCCCTCATTAGATGGGGAATGTGCCAGTATTTTCAGCAAACCTTGAATGTGATGAAACATTTGCTAAAGTGTCTCCCAGTTTCAGAACAAGCTAACAGCACTCAGGGGCTCTAGCCAGGGTGGAGTCAGGAGTGGAAAAGCGTCTTGCACTGTCACCTTGCTCAACAATAGCTCTGACCTGTGGGAGGATGGTCAAGTCCTGTCTCCTATAACATGGGGGAGTGATGGGTCAGGGCCATGGCTCCTGCATTTGGGTGCGGCCTTCTCATCACTTTTAGGCAGGCAAGGGCAGGGCGACTGCACACGTTCCACTTCCATCCGCATCCTCCATCCTCCCCGCTTGACCTCTCTCATTCAGAGATCCCATCCCGAAGGGCTCAAAGAAACATTCATTAACCTTTCTAGAAAGTCATGAATAATTCATGAATTACATTGAATTCATCCCTACTATAACTATCTTCAGAAATTCAGACTTGTTAACCCGGTAACCCCCTGCCTCAATGTCTTTCCAAGGCCCCAAGTGACATCTGTGTTCCATACATTACGTCTTTCACAGCAAAGTACTTCCAGGGGTGGGAGCCCACTGACTTTCCCTGAAATCCTGACTGCAGGTTCTGTTTAGAACATGGAGGCTCATTTTGAGAAGCTCTTAGTAGCTATCATTCACAAGAAGTTCACAGGTTCCAGCAAACACTGGACAGTACTCAGGGGAAAGAGAAGGGGCAGAGATGGAGACAC
>CAUYLG010032859.1:0-53397 GCA_963573385.1 Cacajao melanocephalus
TTTTTTTTTTTGAGACAGAGTCTTCTGTTGCTCAGGCTGGAGTGCAATGGCATGATCTCCGCTCACCACAACCTCTAACTCCTCAGTTCAAGTGATTCTTGTGCCTCAGCCTCCTGAGTAGCTGGGATTACAGGCGCATACCTCTATGCCCTGCTAATTTTTGTATTTTTAGTAGAGACGGTGTTTCACCATGTTGGCCAGGCTGGTCTCGAACTTCTGATTTCAGGTGATCCGCCCGCCTTGGCCTCCCAAAGTGCTGGGATTACAGGTGTGAGCCACCACGCCTGGCCTAAATGCTCTATTTCTATTCAGAAAAACACTGCTTAACCTGAAGTGGATTAAGTAAAAAGCCTGCTTTTTTTCTATTCAGAATCTGAAATGTCCAGTGTAAAGTCATTATAATTGATTCTAACAGTCAACTAAGCTATCCAATTCCACAAAAATCATTGCTAGAGTTTTATGTCTGTTAAAATTCACAGGGTTAAAAAAAAAATGCTGAGGCTGGGCACGGTGGCTCACGCCTGTAATCCTAGCACTTTGGGAGGCTGAGGTGGGTGGATCACCTAAGGTCACGAGTTCAAGACCAGCCTGGCCATCATGGTGAAACCCCATCTTAAAAAAAAAAAAATGCTGATGTCTGTGATGAGCCCAGGTGCTCCATGTGCTCAGACCAGGGCCACAGGCACTGGGGCCATGGGCCCAGAGAGAAATGGAGCTATTGTGTTTCATATATGTCTGAAAACCGCACTTAATGCCACATTTTACTCTTCGGGAAGGTGAGTTTCCTCACAGGGGAACTGTACTGGAAGGTACTCTGGGCTCTGTTTTTTCTCTATCTTGACTAATACCATGAAAATAATTTTCCAGATGTTTATATACTATCAAAATTCCATTACAACTAACTTACACAGTTGTTTCTTTTGGTTCAATACAATATAAGAGAAAAGAAAGCAACCAGCCACTATCCATATTCCTTCACACAATTTGGTTGCAATTTATAAAAACATTTTAAATGGGTTTGGTGTTGATTTACCCCTTCACCACTAACACTTAAGTTACCATAACAAAATTCCCTTCAAGGACATATACTCCTAGTCCCGCTCTTTCCATTCTGACACAGTGCCTCATTTCACATGTTTCAAATTATATTTTTAAGTTATTTAATGTTAGAAGCAGCTTTCAAATAAAAACACTGTATTTTCAAAGCTAAACTGAAATAGACTTTTTCATCCATGGGGAAAGAAGAGGATAGATTCAAACAGTTCTACTCCACAGCTATAAATTTAACTATCGGAGGCAAAAACCATGTCTAGACCGCTATTTTAAAACTATGCGTTGTGACCTACTAGTAGGCTGGGAAATCAATTTAGAGGGTAATGGCTTGGCAGTTTTGAAAAACAAAATAGAAGAGAGACCAGAAAGCATCACTGTGTCATGTGCATTCCTGCTTTGTGAACTCATGTCTCAGTCACACACACCTAAGTGCAACCTGGGTCACGGTGCTCACAGTCGTTTTTACTGTGACAGCTGGTCTGGGGCAGTAGTTTCCAAAGCCCTAGAATCAGAATTGCCTAGATCTGTGAAATAAACAGATTCCCTGGCTCAAGTCTTCTAAGATTCTAATTCAGCTGGGCTGCAGGGGGACCAGAAATTCCTAGGAGAATCTCATCAGTCTGGACTGAGACCTGCTGGTCTGGACTCTAGTTCTCAGCCACTTGTGTAGCAAAGTCCCCAAGCTTTTACATGAGCCAGCCCAGGAAGAGACACACACAGAGGAAAGAGAAGAGTCCCCAGCTGAGACACTCCCTCCCCATCCCACCCCACGGCCAGGCCTCTGAGGACCCTCACCAGCACTCAAGATTATAGAGGCAGCATGAAAACCCCCATGGGATCCTGGCTTCAAGAGGCAGTGGGAAAATGAGGGCCAGTCCCCCCATCATCTACGCCTGCCCTTTCTACGATTTCTCTCTCTTCTCCTCAGTGTCATCCTCTAGTGTTGCCTTAAGATGCTGCCTTACTTTTTTTGGCATTTGGTACACAAGAGGTGGATGATCCTGGGTGTAGGCCAAATGCACTTAACGAGGAAGGGTTCACAGCGGGATCACTGAGGAGCATTCAAAAAACGCACATATGTCTAGGAGCCTGCTGAGACCATGGTGTGGTGGGAGAGAAAGGGGCAGAAGGAGAATGGCCAAGAATCTGCATTTCTAACAAGCTCCATGGGGGATTTTAACTCACAATCAGTATTAAGAACCACTGGCAGGGATTCTAGGATAGGAATCCTGATCTGGAGTCAGCAGTTGAGAAAAATCATGGTAAGATGTATATGTGCATTTGGGCTTTTCTCAGGAGAGGTGTCATAGAATCCCTGAGATTCTCAAAGACCCACCAATCAGATTCTCAGGGGTAGGAATCTGCATCTTGAAGAAGATCCTCAGTAACTTACTAGAGGATCACTCTTCTGGGGTAAGCAAGGAGGTGGAGGAATGGAAATCTAGTTTGTCTGGTGCCTGACTCTGCAAACCTGGACTAAAATAACCTTTCAGGGCTGATGTTTCTCCCTCCACAAAGGGAGGCAAAGAGTAGTTGCTGCCTTCCAGCCCTATGGTGGGGAGCACTTACTGAATCTGCCAGTGCTAGAGATCCCAGGGAAGCAACACACTGGTGGACTAAGTGTTGCCTCTAAAACAGCCATCTGTAAATGCATGTTCAGAATGAAAAGCAAAAAGCTTGACAACTTCCTTCATTTTGGCTAAAGGCCATGATTAAAGGTGTACCTGCTAGGTTACCCACCTGTCGACCTCCTCTTTGCTCATGGCAGCAAATGTGAAACACTCTGTCACTCCGTTGATAGCAAGCAGGAGAACATAGAGACAGTAGGAACGCAGTAAAACAGGACCTACAAAGGAAACAACTAATTGAGACTCCAGAGCCCAATCCAAAGGCCCACATGTACCCTCAGCTCTGCTGAGTGCCCAGAGAATACCAGAACCAGGCCATGAGACCTGCTGGTATCTGCAAGGGGCAGACTGCATGCTGGAGTCCAGGGTCTTAATTATCTAGAAGGATTCCCAACATTCTATGGCACTGACTAAATAATCAGCAAAAAAACAAAAGGATAGGCCAGGCACGATGGCTCACGCCTGTAATCCTAGGACTTTGGGAGGCCAAGGCGGGCAGACCGCTAGCGCCCAGAAGTTCGAGACCAGCCTGGGCAACATGGTGAAACCCCGTCTCTACCAAAAATACTAAAATTAGCTGTGTGTGATGGTGCATGGCTGTAGTCCCAGCTATGCGGAAGGCTGAGGTGGGAGGATCACCTGAGTCTGGAGAGGTCAGAGCTGCAGTGAGCCATGATAGTGCCACTGCACCACAGCCTGAGTGACAGAACAACACCCTATCTCAAAAAAAAATTATGAATAAATGTACAGATCTCTTGCTGGACAACTAAAAGCTTACCTGGCTAGTAAGCAAGTCTGTTCACTTTTTTCATCAGCATGAATAGGCCTGCTAGTTTGAACTCAAAGTCACTAGTGACCCTGCATGTTAAGGGAATCTCAGTTGAGCAGGCCCTGAAGAAAACACCTTTAAGAAAGGCCCAGGGCCTAGGACAAGCAGAAAATTACACAAATCCAAAGTGAGAACTATTTGCTTTTAAAACAAAGTAATGCAATTCTATAGCTAACAAGCTTTGGAAAAATCTGCCAACCAGAGAACAGGAGGCTTATAAATGGGATTGATTCCCCTCTTTTAAGGGGGCCATAATCAAGCACCTAATAAAATAAACATATGCCTAACCTACGACCCAGCAATTGTACCCCTAGGTATACATCCAACAGAAATCAACACATATGTTCACAAAAACACTTGTACAAAACATCTGTAGCAGTTTTATTCATAACAGCCTAAACTGACCATCAACAGAAGAAAGAAGAAACAAACTGTGGGCCATCCATACAAAGGAGTACTTAGCAAGAAAAGACAATAAAATCCCTGATCTATGCAAAATCATGGAAGAATCTCAAAAACTTTATATTGAAGGAAATATGCCAAATGCAAGAGCAGACGTGCTGCATTTCATTGATATGAAATTCTTTTTAAAAGAAATACTAATCCATAGGGATAGAAATCAGATTTCTTCTGATTTCTCTTCACCTCTGAGGTAGAGTGGGGTGGTTGACTAGAAAGGGTCCCAAAATAACTTTCTGGGGTCATAGAAATATTCTATATGTGAATCTGGTTGCTAACTACATGGGTTTTTTTGTACATATTTGTCAAAACTTATCAAACTGTACTCTTAAGAGAACAGCATTTTACTTTATGTAAATTATACCTCAACAAAGAAAAAAAAAAACTTAACCACTAAAAGAAAAGGAGGGGGGACTGAAGTTCTGGAGTCTGAGAATCTGGAACTCATTCAGGGTTTATGAAAGCTGTTTCATATAAAAGATCTCCATGCAGTGGGGACCCTAAACAGTTTTATGGCAGTTATAAAATTATAAAAGGAATACTAACAGGGCAGCCCTGATGCCCAACAGAAAACCATTTTCCATGGCCCTGTCTTGGATTCCATGTTTATCACGTCACATTGCATTTGGCCTGTCAAGCCGCTGCAGGAAGTAGCCTGGCCCCCACCCCAGCTAACGGTGACTCCAGGAAGGGAGGCAGGGACCATGTTCTGCACCCGGGAGGCTCAAGTCTACGCTCAAGTGTGGCTCCAGTGTGCCTCCTGCTCCTCCCTATCCTCCTCTGCCTGGCAGAAGCAGAGAGGAGTGGGGAGCCTCTTTACCACTGAACACTAACAGCACAGGTGGGCCCCTCCGTAGGTGAACAGTGAGCTGTTGTAAGGCACAGAGAACAACACAAACTCCAGCACGAAGCAGTGACTCAAGTAAAGGGTTTTGGGTCCATTTGGGGAATTCAAGAACGGAACCAACCTTTGATTGTAGACTGAATTGAGGGGTGTTTTAGGTTGAATTGTCCCCCAAAATAGATATGTTGATGTCCTGACTGGTGGTGCCTCAGAATTTGACCTTATTTGGAAATAGGGTCTTCATGAAGAAAACTGAGTTAAAATGCGGTCATTGGGGTGGGCACTGATCCAATATGACAGGTGTCTTTATAAAAACGGGAAACTTGGCCGGGTACAGTGGCTCACGCCCTGTAATCCCAGCACTTTGGGAGGCCAAAGGGGGGCAGATCACCTGAGGTCAGGAGTTTGAGACCAGCCTGGCCAACATGGCGGAACCCTGTCTCTACTAAATATACAAAAAATTAGACGGGTGTGGTGGCAGGCGCCTGTAATCTCAGCTACCCATGAAGTGGGAGTCTCTTGAACCCAGGAGGCAGAGATTGCAGTGAGCCAAAATTGCATCACCATACTCCAGCCTGGGCAACAGTGAGACTCCGTCCCCTCCCCCCAAAAAAAAGTTAGGGGAAACTTGCACGCTGAGGCAGACATGTGCAGGGGGATGACGACGTGAAGACAGCTGTGTGACCGCAGTGCTGCAGCTGCAAGTCAAGGAACGCCAAGATGCCAGCAACCACTAGAAACTAGAAGAGGCAGGAAGGGGCCTCCCATCGAACCTTCAGAGAGAACACAGCCCTGGCCATCACTTGATTGTGCACTTCTGGCCCCTGGAATTGACGGACAATATGTTCTGCTGTTTAAAGCCACCCAGTCCATGGTACTTTGTCATGGCAAAGTACCTAATTAACTAAGCCCTAACATATTAACATGTCTTAGTTAAGTCAAGGGGATAGATAACTAAGACAAGGGGATAGAGAAGGAAAAAGTAAAAAGTAGAGGGGCAAGAGATAAGCACCTAAGAGAGAAATGTGAGAAATCTTGGGGAAATTCTGTGAACGTTTGGGTTTTGCTTAAGGACAGAAAAGCTAGGTTTTGTTCTGTGAGTTATCAAGAAAAAAAGAAAGGAAAAAGCAAAGCTAGGTGTGAGAAGGATTTCTAAGAAAAGCCTCCAGAACACTTAGTCCCGAATGAAATACACTGCTAATTCCAAACAATAGAAGAGAAGCCACACCCATAGACAAAGGCCTGTCTACCATGTCCGAGTCGCTCATTTGGAGACCGCCAGTACAGCTCACAGGTAAGTCCACTTCCAGGGTGAAGACAGACAAGTACGCAACTGGGGACAACTGGGATGGCAGTGTTGCAAGTTCCAGTTTCAAAACTAAGATGATGGGGCTGAGTCATGATAAAGATGGGACAGCCCCCTCCTTGTGGCTCCTCCGTGATTGCTTTCTAAGGGGGCAGAACTGCTATAGGATAGCTGAGTTCCCAATCTCTGTCCATAAACTTACTAATGCCTTCCTAATGAGGCCTCCCTGCAGCTGCCTGATGGAAATGTTCTTCTCACAGCACAAGCTCCAGGGAGCTGCAAACCCCCGCATTCGTTTCACAGCAGGTGTTTCTTCAAACTTAATGACCTTTGCTCTGGTATATAAACTTGGCCCTTCTTTCCCTAACACCCAAAGTTTGGGCCCCATTACAGTGGAGACTAAAATATCCTAGTGAACTTGTAAAATGGCATTTGACAAAGCCCTTTATATTGAGATGGGGCAGCAGAAAGAAGTCCTCAGGGTTCCTGTCCAGTGACCTGAGAAATTAAAAACATCTTTGCTAAACCCAACATGAAACGCTACAAATGGACTGCCAGCTTACAGCCCAGTGCATTTTAAAACTGGTGAAGTCCCCAAGGCCTAACAAGTGCTGTGAGATGCTCAGCGGCCTGGTGTTTCAAAATTAGACACTTCCAATACTTTTCTTCTTCAAAAACCGAGAGTCTGGATTAAATATACCATTTTATTTGCAGAGATCAATTTTATTCGCTGCAAATGGCTCTGGGTTATCCTTCAGAGGCTTTTATGCACCAGGCTGGGAGATTTATGTGGCATTTACTATCTTCAAATGTGTTTAGTATCAAGCGGAGACTCATTACCGCCTGCCCTCTGCCTTCCTCCCTCACCCCAGAGGGAGTACAAGGAAGCGCTTGGCAAAACATATTCTAGGCCCAAGAGGAAAGCCAATGGCAAGGAGGAGTCCTAATAACTTCTCCAAGTGAGGCTGGGGAAGCTGATCGCCCCGGCACCAACGTCCCTGCCTATACCTTGAGTGTGTGTCTGAACTTGAATGAGGGGAACAGTCCCACAGCCCCTGCCGCCAGTTTTCCCTACATTGACACAGTTTTCAACTGTGTGTGCCCAAGTTCTTGAATTTCATGACTCTTCTATTTCTGTCGGGAAGTCAGAGCAAATCCAGAAAAACTCTTGTGCGTACCTGATCCTGAGCTAAGCATGGCCCCTCCATAGATATCCAGAGCCAGCTGAGAATAGGCAAAGCCAAAAACAGTGATGGTCAGGCCGGACAGCAGAGCCAGCTTGAGCAGGGACTCCAAGACTGCAGCGGCCACAGCAACGTCCTCCTGGACTCAGGGGGAGAGGAAAGGAAGTTGGATGAATCATGAGCTGAAGAAAACCTTCACCCTTTATCTCTGGCCTTCTTCCTTCACTGCTTTACAGTTCACTCTTCCAAAAGGGTGATGGATATCACTGCTTTTTTGGTAGCCTGTTTGTTTTCATGTCAATTAGCAAATGAAGGAAAAAGTGTATGTCTGGCCGGGCGTGGTGGCTCATGCCTGTAATCCAAGTACTTTGGAGGCCAAGGCGGGTGGATCACCTGAGGTCAGGAGTTCAAGACCAGCCTGATCAACATGGTGAGACCCCCGTCTTTAAAAAAAAAAAAAAAAAAAAAAGAACGTGTGTGTCTCCTTAGCTGGTAAGGGAGGGGGTTAGTTTTCAATTCGCTTGGGATAAATTGTTTCAAATATTGCTTAGGAAACACTGACTTTCCCCTCTGATATTTATTATTTTTTAAAAAAACAGAAATAGAGGAGGGTGTTTCACTATGTTGATCAGGCTGATCTCAAACTCCTGGCCTCAAGCAATCTTCTGGCCTTGGCCTCCCAAAGCATGAGGATGACAGGAGTAAGCCACTGCACCAGGCCACTAGTATTTATTCTTAAATGTGCAGCAAGTTGTCCTACATGCTAGCCAGCTCTGTGGTCCTCCTGCTAAACATCCCAAAATTCTGATGTTACTGTCAATGTACTCTTAGGAAAATATTCCTAAATCAGACTGAGTACCAGATTAGATCATTTTGAGATATTGTGCATAAACTGTATTTTACTAAATATCTTCTAAGACATGCAAGAAGCTGAACCAACTTTTTATTATAATAAAAGTCAGACATTTTCAGTGGTTTTGGAAAAAGTGAAGCTCCTAGACCAAATACTCCTAGATTAAAATCTCCTCTTCTGTATCTACCAACCCGAGTATATAGAATCTCACAGTAGCTGAGCATGCGCCAGTAGTAAGAAGTTAAAACAACTGGTGTGGTGAGTGAAACCTAACAACGACATCCTCTCCTCCCTATGCCCTCGATTAGCCTGGCTGCAACTTCTGCATCCTTTGGCTCTTGAGACTCTGAGGATAGGAGAGGCAACCTCATTCTTATGTCTAAGACTAGCCCATGGCTGCGTGTCTGCAGGACTCTGGGAAGAGCTTTAGAGAGTCCTGAGAGGGCTGGATCAAGAGTAAGGTCACATGGCTGGGCATGGTGGCTCACGACTGTATTCCTAGCACTTTGGGAGGCTGAGGCGGGCAGATTGCCTGAGGTCAGGAGTTTGAGACCAGCTTGCCTAACATAGCAAAACCCTGTCTCTACTAAAAATACAAAAATTAGCTGGGTATGGTGGCACATGCCTATAGTCCCAGCTACTTGGGAGGCTGAGGCGGGAGAATCATTTGAACCCAGGAGGCAGAGGTTACAGTGAGCCGAGGTGGTGCCACTGCACTCCAGCCTGAGTGACAGAGCAAAACTCCATCTCAAAAAAGAAAAAGAGTAAGGTCACAAAGAATAACAAAGGGGTGAGAAGAAGGGACAGCCAAGAGCAAAGGGAGAAGGCCACAAACGAAGAGGCGAGCCCTGGGTCCCACTATCCTACAGAATGTCAGAGAAGAATGAAATCTATAAGAAAATTCCTGATCGAACAGAAGAGAAACAGACTGCTTCACATTCCTGTCTGCTTGTCCTGCAATTAAAGGCAGAATTAACTTGAGAGATGACATAAGAACCAACATTACCTGCTTCTGAAGTGTGGCATCCTTTTCCCTTTCCAGCACCTTAGCAAAAAATACATAAAAACTTTCCTCTATTGGCTGGAAAATCAATCTGGCCACAAGGGAGCCAAGATTATTCACTATATCATACACACCTACAAAACGAGAAGGAAGAAACAACAATCATGTTTTTTTCTACTTTAATTTTCACAGCACTATTAAAATTGCTTAATATTTTCATTACAGTTTATTTATCTTGAGATTATTATAGATTCATACAGATTTACAAGAAGTAATAGTGGCCGGGCATGCCTACAATCCCAGCACTTTGGGAGGCCAGGGTGGGCAGACTGCTTGAGCCCAGGAGTTTGAGATAAGCCTGGGCAACACAGAGAAACCCTGTCTCTATAAAAACAGAAAAAATTAGCCAGGCATGCTGGTGTGCATTTGTAATCCCAGTTATTCAGGAGGCTGAGGTGGGAGGATCACCCGAGCCCAGGAGGTTGAGGCTGCAGTGAGTTATAATGGTACCACTGTACTCTAGCCTGGGCAAAAGAGTGAGACACTGTCTCAAAAATAAATGAATAAATGAAGAAAGAAAGAAAAAAAAATGGAAGTAATAGAGTGATCCCACATACCCTTTACCCAATGGTAACACTGTGTAAAACTATAGTACAATATCACAACCAGGATACCAACATTGATACAGTCAAGACACAGAATGCTTCTATCAACAGTATTTTCTTATATAGGTCATTAATGCAAAGTTGATGTTTTTCTATTTTATTTCCATTACTTTGGGATTATATTAAAAGATAAATATAAAAATACTGAAAGACTATCTAGCTACATAAACATGGCACAGATTGAGGCTGTGAGACAGTGAGCTCCCTTTTCTCCTCTCTTGTTACCTCCCACCCCCAAAATGACCACCAGAGCTCTCAGGAGGCGAATTAAAGGGCCAGGGTTTCACCAGAACACCTGCCACCAAAGTCACACTGGAGGGTATAGTCAGTACAAAGAACTACGATTTACAGTATTTAGAATTTTCTTTAATTTTCAGGTTCATCTTTCATTAAATATATCAGAGAAAAATATTAGGAAGTACCTATTAATAGCATTCACCTTTAATTAAAACACTATAGAATTTCATCTTACCCTGATCACCAAAATTTAATACGTTCAAAAATGTCATCACATATCGTTCCCCTATAAACAAAAAAGCAAAATAATTAGCATGTCAAATGCACATTAATGTATTGTTTTCTTTCTCTTATCAGCTATCAATTTTTTCAGCTGACAAATGAAGGAGAAATGTTAGATAACAGTTAAAGACATGTCCTTGTCCTAACGTTGATTTCAAATAATCTCAAAGTAACAATCTGGAAAGTGCTGAGGACTTTATTGACAGCAAATCTCCAAGCCAGTTAAATTAAAAAAAATATATATTAATAAAACAAGTCTAAAAATAAGTTTTAAAAAAAGTATGTGGAGATAATTAAATTTTAATAATGAAAATGATGGCCCCAAGTTTCAAGGGGAGGGCAGATAATCTGAGCGTAAATTATCTGTAAAGTGTCCATGATTATATGCACAAGCTTATCCAAAGGTTCCTCAGGGGGGCAAAGAGCTCCCTGGGGCTGGCAAGGCATCAGACTATCTTAGATTTGAATCATGAACTCAGGCTTGATTCAAATCTAAGATAGTCTAATACCTTCAAGGTGAAGACACCAGCCAGGCTCCCATCCCCCTGGTTCATCATAGAAGTTTCTCATCTATGAGGAAAAAATGTTGACCACTGTGGAAAAGGAGCACTAAACAGTGCCCACGCCCTGAAGGGCAAATTCTTACCTCCTAGTAACTTGCTCAAAAGGAAAGCAGCAAGAGGCTGGAAGCAGTGAGGACCTTCTCTTAAGACTCTCTCCCATCCTGCCTCTCTCTCCAAGCCCCTGCCACTGTTTGTGGTGGGACCTCTGCAGGTCCTCACAGGCCTGTGTCTCTGTGCTGCTCGGATCCACCCTCACTGATAACAACTCCAGTTTCTGCAAATACAGTTTTCTTTCTTTCCTTTTTTTTTGAGACGGAGTCTCACTCTGTCACCCAGGCTGGAGTGCAATGACGTGATCTCGGCTCACTGCAACCTCTGCCTCCTGGGCTTAAGAGATTCTCCAGCCTCAGCCTCCTGAGTAGCTGGGATTACAGGTGCCCACCACCACTCTTGGCTATTTTTTTTTGTTTTTTTGTATTTTTAGTATAGATGGGGTTTCACCATGTTGGCCAGGCTGGTTTCGAACTCCTGACCTCAAGTGATTTGCCTGCCTCGGCCTCCCAAAATGCCATGATTACAGGTGTGAGCCACCATGCCCAGCCTCAAATACAGCTTTTAAATCAGTTTCTGCTTTCATATCTTTTTTTTTTTTTTTGAGAGTCAGTCTTGCTCTGTCGCCTAGACTAGAGTGCAGTGGCACGATCCTGGCTCACTGCAACCTCAGCCTGCTGGGCTTAAGAGATTCTCTTGCCTCAGCCTTCTGACCTCAAGAGATTCGCCTGCCTTGGCCTCCCAAAGTTCTGGGATTATAGGTGTGAGCCACCATGCCGAGCTTCAAATACAGCTCTTAAATCAGTCTCTGCTTTCATATTTTTTTTTTTTTTTTTTTGAGACAAAGCCTGTTGCCCAGGCTGGAGTGCAGTGGCACGATGTCGTTCACTACAACTTCTGCTTCGAGTTTAAGTGATTGTCCTGCCTCAGCCTTCCAAGTAGCTGAGATTACAGGCCCCCACCACCACGCCCAGCTAATTTAAAAATTTTTTTAGTGGAGATGGGGTTTCATCATGTTGGCCTGACCTCAAGTGATCTACTTGCCTCGGCCTCCCAAAGTGCTGGGATTACAGGTGTGAGCCACCACGTCTGGCCTGCTTTCATAATGGATCTTTTTTTTTTTTGAGACAAGAGCTTTTCGCTCATCAGCCAAGCTGGAATGCAACGGTGCAATCTTGGCTCACTGTAGCCTCCGCCTCCCAGGTTCAAATGATTGTCCTGCCTCAGGCTCCCATGTAGCTGGGATTACAGGCGCCTGCTACCATGCCCAGCTAATTTTTCTATTTTTAGTAGAGATGGGGTTTCGCCATATTAGCCAGGCTGGTCTCCAACTCCTGACCTCGGGTGATCCACCCACCTCGGCCTCCCATAGTGCTGGGCTACAGGTGTGAGCCACAATGGCTCTTTAGTGTTTGCAAAAAGTCCAGGCTCCTTAATTCTTTTATACACTAACCCCAAGCTATCATTTTGAGGGCTTTTATACACTGACCCCAAGCTATCATTTTGGCCTCCCTTCATCAACCTCACTCTCATCACCCTGTCATCTTCTGCTGCACCCTGCTTCCCAGGTTTTAGCCCTCCAGCTGCTTTGAGTCAGGCTGGGCCTGCCTTGGCTCTTGGCATTCTCACCATCTAGAGTGTCTTTTCTGCAGGGCCCTCGCTGTCTTTTGGCAGAATAGACCTCTCTTTCCTACATTCTATAAACTCCCTGAGGGCAGGAGCCCCTCTCAGTCATCTCTATGCCCCTGCTTTCCTAGTAAAGCTCTAGGAAATGAGTTTCCAAGTACTACACCCCTCACAGCCCAGTAACAGTTAACCACACAAACGTGTCTTTGGAGAGAGAATGAAATGCTTGAGGCCATGGCCTGTTACTTATTCATCTCTGGATTCTCAGTACCTGGCATAGTGTTCAGGAAATGTGGGGACAGAAGTAACAGCACATACATTTTTGCTACTACAAAAAGTGATTTTAGGCTGAACTCAGTGGCTCATGCCTGTAATCCCAGAACTTTGAGAGGCCAAGGCAGGAGGATTGCTTGAGTCCAGGAGTTCAAGACCAGCCTGGGCAACATCATAAGACCCTGCTTCTACAAAAAAAAAATTAAAATATTAGCTAGGTGTGATGGCAGGTGCCTTGCCTGTAGTACCAGCTACTTGGGAGGCTGAGGTGGGAGGATCACTTGAGCCCAAGAGGTCAAGGCTGCAGTGAGCTGTGTTTGCACCACTGCATTCCAGCCTGGGTGACAGACTGAGACCCTGTCTACAAAAACAAAAAACAAAACAAACAAAAAAACCCAGGGGATTTCAACTTTTTTAGAGCTGTAGTTTTAAAAATATAAAGAATCTTAGAATCTCAGTCAGGCAGCTTCCTTATTTCACAGCCACGGAGATGGAGGCCCTGAGAAGCTCCTAATGGCCCTCTGCCAGTCAGAGGGAGCCAGGCTAGGGGGTCCAACCATGGAGCAGGCTCCTGGCACTGCATTCAGGTAGAGTTCTGGAGGCTTTAGTTTGCAGTAAACTTAAACCTGCTGCTGCAAAGACATGTCTAGAGATGTGTTGTCTGCAATCCAGAAAACCAATTTAGGCCATCACTTGGACTGGATCCATTCCCTCAAACTCATTAAAACTGCTCTTAAAATGCTGGAAGGAAAAAAAGTGCATATGAGCAACTGTCCCTTCCAAAACTCTCTCCACTGATTGTCCTGTTCTTATAACAACCTGAACTGTCATCATACACCATTTCATAACAGTTATCTTGTGGCTTGTCCTACTTCATTCACAAATACATGCTGAATAGCCCTTCTATGCCAGGTCACAGGGGGGCAGTAGTGAAGGCACACTCCCTGCTCCTCAGGAACTAAGTGCTCAGGCCCTTCACTCAGCTCTCCTGAGACTTCTGACCCTCCCTTCCCTGAGAAGGCCTCAGAACAGTTTCATTTTTGTAATAGCAGTTATAAGCTTACGCTAGAAACACGTGTGTACTTTCAAAGATCAGAGAGCCCTCAGACACTGCCTGGTCCTATCCCTTGTTCACAGACAGGGAAAGAGAGGTGTAGGGGGAGTTGCTTTCCTTTGGAGACATAACGAACAAAAATACAGATAGAGGCCGGGCGCTGTCTGTAATCCTAGCACTTTGGGAGGCCAAGGTGGGTGGATCATCTGAGGTTAGGAGTTCGAGATCAGCCTGAACAACAAGGCAAAACCCCATCTCTACTAAAAATATAAAAATTAGCCAGGCATAGTGGTCCACGCCTGTAGTCCCAGCTACACAAGAGGCTGAGACAGGAGAATTGCTTGAACCCAGGAGGTGGAGGTTGCAGTGAGCCAAGAGCGTACCACTGCACTCCAGCCTGGGAGACGGAGCAAGACTCAGTTTCAAAAAAAAAAAAAAACATAAGATAATAACAGTTGTACTAAAATGCTATTATTTTTTCTATTTTCTTATTTTTTCTAATGAGACTATATTTGATAATTAAAGGATAATTTTTGAAAAGATTAAAAACTACATTCAGTAATAGGCATATGAATATGAAATGTGTATGCAGAGAGAAACTACTATCTTCAGCAACTTATAGCTGCCTTAAAATCTCATTTTTTAAATTAAAGCTAGGTACAAATAAACCCACACATATATATACAAAAACGAAATGTGCTTTCAGCCCCTTGCTGGCCCCCCACAGTGAGAGCTCTGTTACTGGTAAACTGGAAGGACCGAAGTCTGACCATACTCTCAAACGGGTGCATTTTGTTGTTTAAGAAAATAAATCCAACATTAGAGAATTGACATAATATTAAAAAAGAAGAAGAAAATAAATTAAGTAAATGATATAAAATGATAAAATAAAATACTTTTATGTAACTGATATAATACTTTTATAATAAATTCATAAGAATCATATAACATGAGGTTTGGAGTTAGACCTGGATCCCGGTTAAGCTGTTCCTTGTTACTGTAAAACCCTGAAGAAGTTCTGCAATTTCATTGACCCTCAGTTTCCTCATCCATGACGAAGGGGAACAACATCTTTCTTACAAGGCTATGGAGAGATTTAAATTAGACAACCTAAATAAGGCATAAAACTAAATAGATGTTGGTTTCTCTCTCTGTATTAAGCCCCCTCCTCCCATTTCTGAAGTTCTTCTGCCCCAGAGGCTCTGTGGTCTGGACCCAGGTAATCGGCAGTCCTGTGAAATCCCCTTCTACTATGATCTCCTGACCATTCAGAGTGTCCTTGTACTCACCTTCTGTCAAAATCTGTTTCAAAAAAGACTGTTTGAAAAAACTCCAAGTCAGTTTAGCCTCTTTCCAATTTATAAAAGCCTAGAACAGAAAACAAAACAAAACAAAAACAATCACAGGCATTGCAAGTGTAAGAATGCAATGCTACATGAGAGGCAAAGGCATTCTGGCCCCTAAATCTCAACTTGGATAGTCTCCACTGAACCCTCATTCAATGCTAAGCACACAGAAGGCATCCCACAAACACTGGGGAAGAATTTACATTACTAAACACAAAGCCAAATTCTGTAAGGGCCTGCCCAAGACTCATATACTGACACCCTTAAAGAATTGCTGCTGTCCCACAGCTAACACATACACAGCTCACAGTCTGTTCTTTCCTTAAAAACTGTCTAAAGCATGCCGAGCTGCAGAACAAATTCTGCTCCATCTACTGCATGTCATAATGCTATGTTCAGCCATTCAGTCATCTAGGGCTCTTTTCCACAAAGGAAAAAGGAGCTGCCCTTCCATATTTCAAAAAAAATTAACTTTCCTGGGTCAGATAAACCACTCAGGATGGATATGACAGAGGAATGGAGAAGATAAAATTTCTGATATGACTCTTCTAAAACTCCAGGCCGGGCACGGTGGCTCATGCCTATAATCCCAATACTCTGGGAGGCTGAGGTGGGTGGCTCACTCGAGTCAGGAGCTTGAGACCAGCCTGGCCAACATGGGAAAAAACCCATCTCTACTAAAAATACAAAAATTAGCTGGGTGTGGTGGTACACGTCTGTAATCCAGCTACTTGAGAGGCTGAGGCACAAGAATCAACTGAACCCAGAAGGCAGAGGTTGCAGTGAACTGAGATGGCACCACTGTACTTCAGCCTGGATGACCGAGTGATAATTTGGCTCAAAGATAGATAGATAGATAGATAGATAGATAGATAGATAGATAGATAAATCTATCTTCCAGTGGGCACCAAATGGCCATTTTCTAAGGACAAGGAAACACTTAGACAGGGGAGAGATCAACCTGAAAGAGACAAGTGGCCTCAAAGCCAGGGAGCTAAACACAAAACAGGAGAGCAAGGCAGTCAGGGGGCTCAGTATCCTCTGACTCCTATTTTTCTACCTCCCACAGTTCCCTCTGGGGCCCCCTCCTCTATCTTGTAGGCACCCTGGGATCCTAGAATATTTAGACTGGGTGTTAAGTTTTTTTGTTTTGTTTGTTTTTAGAAACAGGGTCTCGCTCTATCACCCAGGCTGGAATGCAGTGGTATGATCATAGCTCACTATAACCTCAAACTCCTAGGCTCAAGCCATCTTCCTGCCTCAGCCTCCAGAAAAGCTGGGACTACAGGTGTGTGCCACCATGCCCAGCTCATTTTAAAAATTGTAGAGATAAGCGTCTTGCTGCATTGCCCAGGCTGGTCTCAAACTCCTGGCCCCAAGTGATCCTCCCACCTTGGCTCCCAAAGTACTGGGATTACGGGCGTGAGCCATCACACCTCGGTGATGTTAGGTTCTTAATCCTAGGGTACTTGCATTTTGAAAAGTTGTGATTATCTAAAGTGAAGACTTTTGAATGGTAGGATTTCAGAGGGCTTTTTGGGAGGGGAAGGCTGACTCGCAAAGGCCAAGTGCACTCTACCTCTCCAAAAGGTCAGCCACAGCTCTGGAAGTGGGCCCAAGGGCAGGCCTGGAGCCTGTCTCGGTCATGTGGGCCCGTTCTGGGCACAAAGCCATCTGTGAAGAGCCATGCTATTCAGTAGGAATGTAATGTGAAATTTTCTAGCAGCCACAGTGCACAGGAAAAAAAAAAAAAAAAACAGGTGAAATTAATTTTAATATATTTTATTTAACTAAAATATTATCATTTCAACAAGTAATCCACGTAAATATTTTTTTCATATTGAGACTTTGAAATCCAATATGTATTTTGCATTTATGGCTCATCTCAATTCAGGCTATCCAAATTCCAGAATGCTCTATAGCCACATGTGGCTGGTGGCTAACATTTAGGACAGGGCAAGTCTAGAGCACCTCTGAAAGCAAGGGTCACTTCTAGTCCCCATTCTCCTTACCCCTTGGTTTCTGAACCTTTTTTCCAGACACAGGGAGCACAAATCTGAATCCTCCCAAACTATGCTGCCCTCAGGGAATCAGAGACTCAGAGCAGATGCCAGGATATCTCTTTAGCCCAGGAGTAAATCTTCCCTGATGAGAAGGAAATTGGGCTGCAAGATGTTTACAACTAGGCCATCTCCTTTCCCTGGAACAAAGAGCAGCAGACAATTTCCCACCACTAGGGGGCACTGGGGACCATGCCATCTTCAGACTCGGATTAGGGCCACAGCCGGCTTCAGTACCTTCTCTCACTCACACTGCTCCCCACCCCTTGCCATGCTGCGGTGGTCCTCCCAGGGCTCAGCAAAGCAGGACTTGTCCTCTTTTAAAAGGAAACAAAGGCTGCTGCTTGTCATGAGGCTCCCTTGACACCTACTTGCCTGCAGGTTGTGAATGGATTTGGGAAGATGATTGAGCTCTTAAAAGACAAAGTGCTTTGGGAGAGTGAAATCATGATGGTGTACCTAATCTGAGAGATCATACTTGATTTTCTTAATGCCTTTGGTTTAAATGGGCCTGTGGTTCTGAAGGAATGGCCACACCACTTACTAAAGTGCTCATTAAGGACACAGAGGCAGGAAATCCAATCTGAGACGTGGCTTCTCCAGGCAGGGGCTGAGTGGTGGGAGAGAGGAAGTATGTGGTAGAGTTTTACCATTCTACTCAGAATGGAGGTTAATAATGGAGGTGTCATTTGGGGCAATCAAAAGGGGCCTATTTCACAATAGCTGGGTTGGTACTGATGAGCTGATCTACATAGCTGGGAATTTCCCTGGAATGCCCTGACCAATAAGCCATTCCGCTTCCTCATTGTACTGATGGAGAAACAGAAGGCTGGGGTGGTAAAGGTGATGGACGGTAACTCAGGGGAAGGTCTGGAATCAGAACTTAGAGGCTCATCACACTTTCACCTGAGTCACTCATCAACTTCCCAAACTCTTCTGACTCAGGATGATCTGATCAGCCACATCCTTACCACAATGACAAGAGTCACTGGGGAGTGTGAAGCTACCTACCATCCTGTCCCCTGCCCTCCATCACCTCCTCCACCCTACACTGCACTCCTTCCTCTTCCTCTTGCTCCACCTATCCTAGTCACTCTGGGGCTGTCGATGCTGCCCAGCTTTGTCCATCCTCCCACTTTCATCCATCCTTCCTCTGTCCACACTCCTCTCCTGGACAACTGCACAGGCTCCCAATGAGCTTTTTTGCCTCCTACTCTTTCTCTAGCCTATCCTTCTCATTGCAGGTTCAGGCTTTGGAGTCAAGCTTGGAGACTGGGGCTCAACCTGCAGCTCCTTGACTTGCTGTGGACAAGATACTTAACTTTGCTAAGCCTTGGTTTTCTCATCTGCAAAATGGGATAAGAAGTCCTATCTCATGGAGCCAGTGTGAGGATTGAATGGAAAAAAAAAATGCGACACTATAACTCTGTAAGAGATGGCAAGCTCCTCAATACAGGCAGTTTGATCACGGTGCTGCTCAAAAACCTTTTCACGGTTAGGGGGTGATCAGAGAAAAAAAAAAAACAACCTTTCGTTTGGCTCCACTGCCCCTGAATTAAGCCCAGGCTCCACAGTATGAGGCCACTACCACCTGACCCTAGCTTGGCAGTCAGGTTTACCTCCCTTCATAACTTTCTGCCACCTTTCCTTTCTCTTTCCCAACTGTCCAGCCAACCTAAGTACCCAAGTTATCCAACACAATGATGAGCAGATAACAAGCACTGAGCAACTTTTCTTTCCTTCTCTGGTCACGAATGCCCATCTCCACCACACATATCCATTTAACCTCTGCCCACCCATGTGTCAAAGTCCACACAAAAGAAGCTTCCTCCATGAAGCCTTCCTTGATGTTCCTAGATGGAATTCAGCAGTCCTTCCTCTGTGCTTCCATTTTGATAACGCTAGACACACACTGTCCTGTAGCATAGTTAGTTGAGCAAGCATCCTATCTGTCCATCACCATGCAAGTTCTGAGGGTAGGGGCCTCACTCGGGGTACCTGGTACAGTGCTTAACATATAATAATGCTTAATACTGCTTGCTGAGCCAAATTCCTCAGCTTTACTTAAATATTAGCATTTCTCTCATATTAAATCCCTCAGAAATGTCAATGAATATATACGGAAGCCATTATTTGAAGTATCATTAATTTATTATAAGGTTAAATAAAGATGGAATTCTACAAGAATAGGAAAGGAAATCTTACAATTAGGTCAAATTGATAGTAAATACAATTATTTGACCAGTTTCTGCTAAGGGAGTCCCCAGTGTAGAAAGCTGTTCTGGGGAGCCAAGTCAGGCATGCTGACCATGGTAAAGTCATACGCTGCATTCATGCATTCAGAATCATCTCATTTCTTTTACTTTTTTTTTGGTGTTGTTGTTGAGACAGGGTTTCTCTCTGTTGCCCAGACTAAAGGGCAGTAGCATGAACAGCTTACTCGACCTCCAGGGCTCAAGCGATCCCTCCTGCCTCAGCCTGAGTAGCTAGGATCACAGGCATGTGCCACTGTGCCCAGCTAATTTTTACATTTTTTTGTAGAGAGGGGTTCTTACTATGTTTCCCAGGTTGGTCTCAAACTCCTGGACTCAAGCAATCCTCCCACTTCAGTCTCCCAGAGTGCTGAGATTACAGGCTTGAGCCACCACACCCGGCCTCTTTTTTTCGCGACAGAGTTTCGCTCTTGTTACTCAGGCTGGAGTGCAATGGCACAATCTCAACTCACCGCAACCTCTGCCTCCTGGGTTCAAGCAATTCTACTGCCTCAGCCTTCCGAGTAGCTGGGACTACAGGCACGTGCCACCATGCCCAGCTAATTTTTGTATTTTTAGTAGAGACGGGGTTTCACCATGTTGACCAGGATGGTCTTGATCTCTTGACCTTGTGATCTACCCGGTTTGGCCTCCCAAAGTGCTGGGATAACAGGCGTGAGCCACCGCGCCCGGCCTTTTTTCCTTTTTAAAATAATAAGCCTGAATTATGAATTGTTCCACCTGGAACTTCCTAATCTTTATGTAAACAGTAACTACTATGGGCAATAAGCCGATTTCTTTTGGAAGACTACATAACATCGGGGTAAACCACAGCCTAAAGCTAGTCCCCAGCAAAAGGTGGAGAGAAGTGGGTCCAAAACCAGCTATGTGATTTTGGGTTAGTCACTTAACTCCTCTGAACCTCAGTTTTCTTGTCTGCAAAATGGAGATAACAGTATTCATCTCCTACGTTACTATGAGAATGAAACACAAAATCCATGTAAAGTGCTTGGTGTAGTGCATGGCATAAAACATGCAGTCAATAGCAGTTATTGTAAATGGCTCTCTGTCAAGGTTCAAATACTTTCATGGAACTCCTGAAGTCTTCAGAGGGGCCTCACAGGTCATGTAGGCCAACAATCTCACTTTAAAAATGAAGACCCTGAGGTCTGGGGAGAGTCCAAAGGCTTCTGAGCTATACCTGCTACCTCTCAAGCCCACAGGAAGCTCCCTGAGGCCCAGGAATCACCTCTCCTACATGTCTGTATCCCTGATGGCATCAAGCACGGCACCACTTTCTTACTGTATGTCAGTGGGAACAGTGTCACTATATATAACAGGTACACACAGCCTTCTCACGATCAGGGCTTGCGTCCTTGCAGTCTGGGTATGGATACTTTCAGGGCATATTACCAGACTGAACCGCTGAGCTCCCACACCAATGCCGTCAGCACTGCCTGGCTAGGGTGCACCTGTGGAGCCAGCTCTGCTCTCAAAGCATCAGTGTGATAGAGGTGGTATCTGCTGTCACGTAAGGATACCCACTTGTACCAGGCCACATTGTTAAGACTACATGTCCCAACTCATCAGGCCCTCAAAACAACCTTAGGAGGGAGGTATTATTATTATTATCCCCATTTGACAGATAAGGAAACTAAGCTAAAAGTTCTGAGAACATCATAGGATTTATTCATTTATTTATTTATTTATTTATTTATTTATTTGAGACAGGGTCTCACTCTGTTGCCCAAGCTGAAGTGTAGTGGCACAATCACGACTCACTGCAGCCTTAACCGGGGCTCAAGCGACCCTCCCACCTCAGCCTCCTGGGTAGCTGGGACTACAGGTGCACACCACCACACCTGGCTAATCAAAAAAAAAATTTTTTTGTAGAGACAGTCTTGCCATGTTGCCAGGCTGGCCACCACGGAGCTTAATAAACACTTGGCAGACTCTTTACCTTCTGTCTTTGCTTATGCTAATGGTTCAAATGCTCCTTCCCAAAATACTGCTGGGGCACAGGACAGGCCCAGTATGAAAAGCTGCCAGGTTTGGTACAGGTGGGCACCAGGGGGCACTCAGGGGAAGAAGAACTCTTCTGTACTCTTGAACCTGCTCTGGGGGTTAGGTGGCAGAAGCTCTAGGCAAGAGAAGAGATCCCAAGTCCTCACCATCTAAGTCTGTAGGTGAGGCACAGTGGTATCCAAAACTGTCCTGTTGGTTTAGGTTACAGGTGAAATTTAGCTAAGCAAAATGGAGAATCCTTTTCTCACAAATGAGAACATATCTGGCATTGATACACAATATCTAACTTTTCTTGAAAAGTTGTATAACAGGATTCTGTAAAGTCTGAGACTTACATCTCACCTATTTTACTACTTTTTCAAGTATCACAAGAGAAATAAGGAGAAATCCAGCATATGCCTTACCACAACCAAGGGCACTACATCTGGCAAGCAAACAAGCATGGAAAGAGGGGAAGTGCCCAGAATAGAGGAGTTCACGGAGCGTCTTAGCAGAGGCAACATGGTAACATCATCACGTCTGCAACTCCAGTGGCATGGAGAGCAGCACTGACCCCAGAGGAGCCAGAAAATCAAAGTCCAATGGCCTGAGAGTGAAGGAATTGAGTAGAAAAGATGATGCTTTACTCCACATGTCAGCTGTAGAATCCACAGTGGTCTAGGTGGAAAAGTCTATCACCTGAAAGAACAGCCTGACACTGAGATAAAGAGACGATGTGGGGCCGGGCGTGGTGGCTCAATATCCCAGCACTTTGGGAAGCCAAGGTGGGAGGATTACTCGAACTCAGGAGTTCAACACTAGCCTGGACAACATAGTGAGACCCTCTCTAAAAAAAAATTTTTTTTTTAATTAGCTGGGCATGGTGGCACGTACCTGTAGTCCCAGCTACTTGGGAGACTGAGGCAGGAGGATCACTTGAGCCCAGGAGGTCAAGGCTGTAGTGAGCTATGATCACGCCACTCTGGGCAATAGAATGCGACACTTTATAAATGCAAAAAAAAAAAAAAAAAAAAAGACCGTGTTGAGTTCATCCTACTTTCTCAGAACTCTCAACTATCTGTGCTAGAAGTCAACTGAGGAGAAAAACCAAAACCACAGCAGACTAGAGAGAGTGCAGCACAGTGGTACAGCCCACACTCTGCTGGCATGTGAGCCCCTCCAGGCTCCTGTCCTTATCCTGACCCTCACCTAGGACAGGTATTTATTCACTAAGCCTTAGTTTCTCAACCTTAAAATAGAAACAGTGTTAGCGCTTCAGGGTTGGTGTAAGCATTAAATAAGGCAGATAAGGCATTCAGCATAGGGTCTAGCACAATGGATCTCAACTGGTGGCAATTTTGTCCCCCAGGGGACATCTGGCAATGTCTGGAGACATTTTGGTGTGCTCCACTGAGGGGTGGTTGCTACTGGCATCTACCCACTAGGCTGCTGCTAAACATCTTATAATGCACAGGACAGCCCCTACGACAAAGAATTGAGCAGCCCAAAATGCCCATAGTGCTAAGATTTAGAAACCCTGGCCTGGGTTTCATACAGCAAGCATTCCATAAATATGAGCTATAAAATTATATTTATGATTATAACAATAAACCAGTTGTAGTTTCTTTCTCTCGAGGATAAGCAGCACCTATGATAAGAGATAAAATGTACTACTTACTCCATTTCTTGTAATACTGGGTAACAGATCTGTTATTCTGGAGACAGGAAGAGTTTGAAGCTTGGTTGATTCTGGGGAACCCAGTAACTTTGTGAAATAAATAACATAGCAGAGCACCAGAACTGTGGTATAGAAAAGCTGAGAAAAAAAAATAAACTGTTTTAATAAAGGCATAATTAAGATATGCCCATAAATTTGATCTCAAAGGCCAATCAAGTAATATAACTCTCTGATTAACTGCACTTTCTTTATTTTATTTTATTTTTGAGACAGAGTCTTGCTCTGTCACCCAGGCTGGAGTGCAGTGGCTCAATCTCGGCTCACTGCAACCTTGCCTGTCGGGTTCAAGCAATTCTCTTGCCTCAGCCTCCTGAGTAGCTGGGACTACAAGGCGCACACCACCATGCCCAGCTAATTTTTTGTATTTGTTTAGTAGAGACAGGGTTTCACCATGTTGACAGGCTGGTCGAAAACTCCTGAGCTCCTCGGCCTCCCAAAGTGCTGGGATTACAGGAGTGAGCCACCGTGCCCAGCCGATAACTGCACTTTGTATTCAGCAACGCCTCACCCTCTGGGAAACAGCACTATTCACCTACCTCCACTGCAGCATCTGCCTGCAAAGTGCTCCCAAGACTTCACTTAAATGGGGGAATATAATCCTTCTTCGCAGGCAGAATGTAATTTCCATAACTGATATCTACTAGCTGAATTTCCACAGCAATGTCCAATACATTCGCAAAAGATGTGTATTTGGCCAAATGAACAGCTCTCCCACCTAGTCAGCACACTGCAAAGATCCACGTATCCTGACTGTGCTAATATCCAAGGACTTGCCGTCATCTAGACTGTGGGTTTTCCATAAACCCCGGAAACCTGTGCCATTAATGATTACAAGGCACAATTGAGCTGCTGGCTCTCTCTTCTTCCCTAGTGCAAGAGCTACTACAGACGGGGGAAGAAAGGGTGGGGTGATAAGAGGGCCCACCCCTCCCTCCACCCATCTAGGACAAAAGAATGGCTTCTGGCTAGGAGCAGCCAAACGGGTTTTGTTTGCAGATTGAGGAGGAAAATCCAAAAGAGCCCCTTTTCACAAGCTCCCTTCAGCTCTCTTTCCCTCCTGACAGCAGTGCACACTGGTTCAAGAAAGACTGGGACCTCCAGCTGGCTTTCAACCTGGCAATACCAAGGCTGCTCCTGTAGTAAAGGCTCCAGGCAAGGAGAAAGAAGAGTCTCCGTTTAGTAGGTGTGGGCTCCTCTGCTCTCCACTCCTCACCAAGCCTGAGACGGAGCCCATCATTCACCAGCCTTCTTTCTTCATGCTCCAAGCCCTTCAAACTCCAGCAGCACTGCTGTGAGCCACACCACTTGGTGCCAGTGTCCTCTATGAGAAGTACCCTTTACTTCAATCACTACTAAGAATCTTAATTTATCTTCCTATACATTAATGAAAACTACAACTGCTTTGCACTGTAAGATGTCTGGTAACTATCTGATCTTAAATTTCATTTTTAAAAATAGCAGTTGTACTCTAGTTATATTTTTATTAGAACTAGAAATATGAACGAGAACTAGGAAATAATGAGATGGAGATGAAGCCTAAATTGCTAAAACTGAAAATATACCTACTCTGACTTGATTCATGAACTCTGAATTATGGGAGATTTCAATCTAAGTTTAAAACAGGCTTGGTAGAGTTTCCGCCTATTCTGCAAAAAACTGATGGAAATCCATGGAAAATAATACACATGCAATGTGATCCCCACCCCACCCCCCACTGCTTTTTTTCCCCTTCACAAGACTATCAGACAACCAAAGATCAGTTTGATACAGGCTTGCCCACTTAATGTCTGAAAGAGGGTTTTAATGTTTGACAATGAAGTCCAGCATGTGGCCCTCACCAGGTTCCAAGAAACACCTGCAGTGTCAATGTGTGGAACAGGATGGACCTGGCAGCCAGAGAAGCAGTGTCAAAGCCACCCTTCTGGCGCTTCCACCCCCTGCACAGGCATGCGTGCTGCAAATGCAAACCACACAGCAGCGGGAACAAGAAGAAAAACCAGTTGGAGAGACAAAGATTATATAAAAAGATAAAATCCATGATTCTTACCTGGGCCAAAGAGAAAATGTATAATCCCCAGTGAGGCAACCATAGCACGAGAAAAACTGTCAGAACACTCTTAAGAATTACCGACAGGCTCTCAGCAATCACCTGCAAACATGGTCAAGGTGCAGTTTACAGACACTATCAAAAAGTCAAGATGTGATGGAATGACACACAGAAAATCCAGGGCAGTGGTTACACTGGCTATGGGGGCGGGGCATACAGCTGGAAATAAGTATCGGCAATGTTTCACTTCTTGGGGAGGGTGGTGGGTTCATGGATCTTTCAGTATACTCTGCTTTAAGATTTAATTATATATATTCTTTTGTAATCTATTATAAAAGATGAAGAGAGAAAAATTAGTATTAGTATGCAACTAAATAAAATCACTAGAAAAATATGAAAAGCCTTTACAGTCCTTCTAAATTCTGATTTCAACTAATAATTTATTAGCAAACCTGTTTTTTATTTATGGTAAAGCAGGGGTGAACTTTAGCTGAGCCTACCTGACGAATTTCAAGTGTCTGAACTTAACTGATTATGTTACCTTTTTCTAAATACATTTTTAGGTGCAAGTCTGGAAAAATCCTTCTCTCCTATAAAAGCACTTTTTAAAAACAACGCTCCTTCTTATTCTTCCCATTTCCCATTTACAGCAGACGGTGCACTGACCTTGAGCTTCACAAACATATGTGCTTGTGCCAAGACCCAAAAAGGCTCTCCCAGAAGCTCCACCACCGCCGAGAGCGCAAACAGCACCACTCCAGCTGCATAGTGAGGGGCGACGTCAGGATCAGGCACTTCCAGCAGCTGCAGCCAGACCCAGCCCAGGAATAAGGACCAAAACATACCCAGGGGAGCTCTGGAAGAGCAGAAAAAAATAATTCACTAAATTTAAAAACAAATACAAATATACATTAAAACAGTAACACTGAACAGAAAAAATAATAGTTATAATACAAACAGCTACCATTTATTTATTAAGATGCTAGCCACATGCCAGGCACTATGATCCATGCCTCTTATCTCACTGACACCTCACAATGATCCTCTGTCATCATCCCCGTTAAAAAGATGAGGAAACTGAGGCTGACAGGCACTGGGCAATTTGGCCAAGGTCATGAACAGCAATCAAGAGCAGAAGCAAGACCTAATCCTGCCGTAACTCCAAAGCCTACACTTCTAGCCACTGGGTTACACATACTGATTCCATAAGCGAAATTCCCAGAAAGAAAATGCCTGTTGTCAAAATGACTGACGGACGGTATACAGCTGTTCCTTGCATCCCAAATAACCAGTAGAACAGTGCTCAGTATCCTTTCACATGTTTCACATGTGTACCATAGGGCTTTTAAATATCACTGAGTGGTTACCAGTTGTTCCTCTAATAAAATGAATACCTACCAGCCCTCATGACAGTCTTTTCTGTGAGGCAATAAGGAGTGATGCAAGGGCAGCACTGGCAAACAACCTCAACCCCCAGCCCTCCCTGCAGGGACCTAGCTGGAGAAAAGCCATTGCAATTTTAAGCTAATGTACTTGATCTTGGAGAATATCCTAAAAGACTCAGAAGTGAAGTCACATAACAAAATTGAAGGAAAAATGTAATGAAACCCATAAAAGGCTTTCAAGAAATACTAAATCTAAGTGGTTGTTAAAAGCTCAAAAGATACTACAGAGCAAAAAGATTAGGAATAAAAAAGATGGCACAGGCCAAGTGGAACCCAAGAGTGGTAATCAGAAACAGCAAGAAACAACCTCCAAAGAGGATGGAACCAGGGCTAGAAACCTGGCCCAGAAACCTCAACCCAGAACTTCTTCCTGGCTCCTGGACATCAGAAAGAAAATGAGCCAAGAAGCTCCTTTGACACAAACACTCTCCCCTTCCTGTTTTATGCCTGCTCCCGAGAAACCCACTGTGAGACTGAATCTGGAGGCAATTCAGCTTTAGGCACGTGTTACTGTTTCATTTCCAATGCTCACTACACCTGCCTTCCTGAAATGTGTCTCTTGCCAAAGCACAACTCACGTTAGCCATAGCAGGTTGAGGGTCTGGCTCCAGTCTCGCTGTGTGCTCCCACTGAGACATGCTCTGCGGAAGGCCTCTCTGGCCAGGAAGAGGGTGGTTGAGTAAAGCAGCGTTAGTCTGTAAATGAAAGGCAGAAACCAATGAGGTCTCAAGTTTTTTCACAGAGAGAACTTCTGGAATTTTTCCAGCGACAGGGAGGAGATAAAGTCTTGGTTATAAACCACTGGTGGTGATGTGGAGGGCAGTGGGCTCTCATAGGACCCCCTACGGGTCTGATCCATGAGAACTACTGAGTTAGGAACCAAATGAAAGACATGTGAGGGTGTGTGCCTACAGTTACATGAAGGATAGAAACTGCTGCAGTAGCCTCAAAAGCCTGTACCCTTTGTGGCTATAGGCAGAGGTGTGACCATGACCACAAGGAGAAGAGGATAAGATTATAACCCCACCCCTCTTGGTCACACTGACACGAGGGACTGATAGCCCCTGTGAGAAAAGCTGAGCCTTTACCGAGTGGAGGCTCTGGTAAAAAGAATGTTAAGACAGGCAGTAAGGCTGACAACCATTACACAGGCTGCCACAACCCAGGTCAGCTAGGCTTGCCTGGGTACCTGCCAGCAGCACCTGGGTGAGCCTTCCTGCACCTTAGTGAGGAGTAGCTGAGATGTCCCCTCCTCATTAGGTTTGGCAGCAGTCTGGGTAAAGCCAGAGTGGGGATGGCCCAGGGTTAAGGTCTCTGAGGTGGTCCAAGGATTATCCCGCTACCCAGTGCCTCTGTGGAACATTGCAAATAAGAAGATGGAATCAAACCTTAAGCAGGGGGCTAGGGCAGGCCAGACAAGGGCTGTCAAAACAGAGACCTGTCAATCTTAGGAAGGCTGCCTGGGGAGAAAAATCTGAGTCCCTAAGAGGATTTGGCTCTTCCTTCCTGCTTTTAAAACAGTATTTCTTAGCACCAGTTGCCTATATTTCTCAGGTTCATGCCTATAATACCAGCACTTTGGGAGGCTACGGTGGGAGGATCGCTTGAGCCCAGGAGTTCAAGACCAGCCTGGGCAGCACAGTAAGACATCATCTCTACAAAAAATCAAAAAGCTATCCAGGTGTGGTGATGCACACCTGTAGTCCCAGCTGCTCAGGAGGCTGACATGGGAACATTGCTTGAGCCTAAGAGGTCAAGGCTACAGTGAACCATAATGGCGCCACTGCACTCCAGCCTGGGTGACAGAGCAAAAACCTGTTTCAAAGAAGAAGAAGGTGAAGAAGAGAAAAAGAAAACAGCATTTCTCAAAGAATGGTCCCTGCTTCAAAATAACCTAAGGAGCTTGTAAAAATACAGATTTCTGGGCCCTTCCTCAGCACTACGTAGTGCAAAACTCCATAGATGATTCCTTTGCTCAAAGCTTGAGTCCTGCCACTAAGCTCTGAGACCCTCGCCAAGAGCCTATGTTTGGTAGGTATTAGACATGAAATGCTTTCTAGAACATACTGTCTTATTTATCAGGACATAAAGACATACCTGAGAAGCTAAGCTATTCTGAGCACTCACATCATTTTATATACTTTGTGTCATTTGTGAAGACAAAATATGTGTGGGTGTCCTTGAACAGAAAGGAAGTGAGTAGAAGAAACAAGCTGAGTCTAAAAGACAAAGAAGTCGTCTTTCCAACAGCCTCCAAAAAACTAATGACAAGGACTCAAGCTCGGATCCCAGTTGCCGTATCCCAATTATAAAATCACTGAGGAAGGGAAGGAAGGTGGCTCCTCCAGCCCTGCAATTATGAAGCGCATCCTGACGAACTGCAGAATTTCTGCTTCCTTTGCTGTCAGCAGGACAAGAACATAGGATTATACCTGAGGGGGAGTTTTTAATGAATTACTCCCACTCTTCTCCTTCCTGAAGTCTAAGAGCAGGAAAACCAGAGCAGCTGGCAGAGAAATGTGCATTTGGAGGCTGCTAATGGAAAACACTCCATGGGTCCTTGAAAAGCAATGTTGCCTGCGCATCCCTCCACCCCGGCACGCTTCTCCTCAGCCCACTGCTAAAACATTCTGCTTCTGGTAAAGGTCCATGCTTCTAAAATCCGAGGATGACACACAGGTACAGAGTTTGAAGAAAGGCTGGCTAGGAATGTGAACTGGGACAGTGCCAGGGTGCCTCTACTCCTACCTTACATTTACTACGCCAACCATCTCCTTTGACAGGAAGCGAAGAATAAATGCATTCAAGACAAAGGTGATCAACCGAAACAACACCTACAGAAAAAGAAGAAAAATACATCAGAATAAACGATGTTAGGAGTGTTTACTTTGCTGAAATGAGAACAATGTGGCTGGTCTTCCTGACGTGATGTAATGACACACAGCAGCTTTGTCACAGAGACTCTCCTCTAAGATGCCCAACCTGTATGCATTTCTCCTGAATTTTCATTCCTTGGGATCTCTCAGCACTCCTGTGCAGTGGTCAAAGAACCTAGGAAGGCACTTGGAAGGCTCCCTAATTTATTAATAACAAGAAAGAGGCCCTGATAGACTCACTAAGTTTCTACAGGTTCAAAGTCAAGCCCTTGAGGAAGCAGAAAGAGAATTCTAGTCAGTGGTTCACCTTGCCAGCCCCCTAGCCAACCCCCAACCCCCAGCCCTGTTTAGAAATAGCACACGCTTAGCAAGTGGGAGCCTTAAAAACAAAAGAAAAAAAATTAAAAAAAAAAAGCAAGTGGGAGCCTCAAGGGTATAGCAGATAATCATAAATCATGGGGCCTAATTTCTCTTTTCTTCTCTGCCTCATAACATCTAGGAATTTCAATAATGACATTTAATCATTCTGAACTTCAGTTTTCTCAATTAGAAAACAGAAAATGTATTTCTTTATTGAATTCTTGTCTCTTTCCAGAGAGAAGTTGAAATACCTTTTAAATGATGCTGCAAAAATAAGAGAGCATAGCATAGGGGGGAAGAGAGACAGAGTCCAGTTATTGCCGCTTGAAAGGGACATATCCTGACTTTCCAACCTGTCCATTCAAGAAAACCACCTAAGCAAAGAACTTTCCCCATGAGACACAGAGAACAAGAAGACTGTAATTAAACAGGGATGCTAAATGGGGATGCTGGGAAGAATACAAACCTCATTCACTAAATGACTCCCTCCTGCATCCCAGCAGCAAATGAAAATCACTTCTGTGTTAAATACCCTCAGAGTTATCTGTGAAGAGCTGCAATTTGGAAGATTTGATCCAGGCATATCAATGGACTACTGTGGACTGAAAATCTCTAGGGACAGGTATGACTAAATAGGAGAGTGTATAACACTGTTATCTAAAGTGTCACAGAGCAGCAAGGTCTCCAAAGCCAAGAAATCACCATCTTAACCTTTATGGAATCAAAGGTGATCTTTTGAGTCTGATGACAGCTCTGTAGCTGCTCCTTAGAAACACGCAGATATGGCCAGGCATGGTAGCTCATGCCTGTAATCCCAGAACTTTGGGAGGCTGAGGGAGGTGGATTGCCTGAGGTCAGGAGTTTGAGACCAGCCAGACTAAAATAATGAAACCCCACCTCTACTAAAAATACTCTTCACCATTTAGCTCTTTGATCTGTTATTTTCTAATTGTTATAAGCCTCAATGTCCTCTGTCAAATGAGATGACCTATCACATAGGATTGATTATAAGGATCAAAAGAGATTGTAGGGCCGGGTACAGTGGCTCATGCCTGTAATCTCAACACTTTGGGAGGCTGAAAGGTAGGAGGATCACTTGAAGCCAGGAATTTGAGACCACCCTGGGCAAAACAATGAGATCTCATCTCTACAAAAAATATTTTTAAAAGAAATGAGACTGCAGAAGTGAATGCATTTTTTAAAGTACATACAAATGAAAGGCGTTAACACTTTTGGCATGACTGGCTCAGAATTAAGATAGAATAGCTCTCTGTGCTACCTTGAGCTTTGTTTCAAAAAAAGAAAGAAAAAAAGGAAAAAAAAAGAATAAGCTCTCAAATTCTTGCAGAATAAAGTGTAACTGCAAAGCTACCTGAAGTGTCTACAATTTGAGAAAGCATACAAAAATGAAAACACTCAAGAAACCATATAAAAATATGGTTATTTAAAAAAAAAAAAGTCCAGGAGTGGTAGCTCACACCTATAATGCCAGTACTTTGGGAGGCTGAGGCAGGCGGATCACCTGAGGTCAGGAGTTTCAACATGGTGAAACTCCATCTCTACTAAAAATGCAAAAATTAGCCAGGTGTGGTGGCAGGCGCCTGTAATCTCAGCTACTTGGGAGCCTGAGGGAGGAGAATCGCTTGAGCCCTGGAGGCAGAGGCTGCAGTGAGCTGAGATCATACTACTACACTCCAGCCTGGGCAAGAGAGTAAGACTCCATCTCAAAACCAAAAAGCAAAAATAAGAAACCATGTGTACACACTTATGTTCACATCAAAGTTATCACTGTCTAAGAAGCTTAATGTTTCAGGCTATATCCATATTTCCTAATTGGTTTGAATAAAGGTTGGAGAAAATGAAGCTGAGGTTGCTCATGCCACCCAGCATTTGCCACACACTGTAGCCCTTATTAGCAATACAGTCTTCATTTACTTCTGCAAAGGACTCTACAGCTTTTGTTTTGAGACAGGGTCTCACTTGACTGTCCAGGCTGGAGTGCTGTGGCATTATCACGGCTCACTCTGGTCTCAACCTCCCAGGCTCAAGATCCTCCCACCTCAGCCTCCTGAGTTGCTGGGACTACAGGTGCGCACCACCACGCCTGCCTAATTTTTGTATTTTTTGTAGAGACAAGGTTTCACTATGTTGCCCAGGCTGGTCTTTAACTCCTGAGCTCAAGCAATCCTCCTGCCTTGGCCTCCCAAAGTGCTGGGATGAGAGGTACAAGCCACCACGTCCAGCCAACTTTACAATTTTAAAAAAGCTCTCTCACATCTGTTAAATTATTTGACACTTAAAAACAAGCAGGTAAATACACAGGAAGCAAGATAGGAGGTTAAGTGGTTTCCTTAATGTCACATGGCAAGCAAATGACCCAGCTTGACCTTACAGGTAGGCCACCTGACTCATAGTCCAGTGTCTTTTCCACTACAACTTGTTTTTGTTTTATGAAGCCTATCTGGGTGGTAAGATATTATCAAAGGCTGAAAAAAAATCAGCATTGTGGATAAAGCACTAAACTCATTTATGTTGTGAAACAGAAAAAAAAAAAAACCTAGGTAAACTTAGAATGGCTAACATTTACTAAGCACGTATCACGTGCAAGGCACTCTTCAACATGCTTTCCACAGGTTATCTCATTTTATTCCTACATTGACTATTTTAAAAATCCTTATACCGGCCAGGCGCGGTGGCTCACGCCTGTAATCCAAGCACTTTGGGAGGCCGAGGCGGGTGGATCACCTGAGGTCGGGAGTTCCAGACCATCCTAACATGGAGAAACTCCGTCTCTACTAAATATACAAAATTAGCCAGGCGTGGTGGCATATACCTGTAATCCCAGCAGGCATGGTTGAGGCATGAGAATTGCTTAAACCAGCAGGCATGGCTGAAGCAGAATTGCTTAAACCTGGGAGATGAAGGTTGCAGTGAGCCGAGATCACGCCACTGCACTCCAACCTGGGCAACAATCTGTCTCAAAAAGAAAAAAAAAATCCTTATTACCCTAATAAAAATAACTACATTTATTATGTACTTGTAATGTGCCAGGTATTTACGTACTTTAGAGGCATGATTTCATCTAATCTTCCTAATGAGACTGTGAGGTTGCACTACTGTTCTCATTTAAGATGAAGAAACTGATATTCACAGAAGTCATGGGATTTTTCCCAAAGGCAGGCATCTAGCAAGTGACAAGGCCCAAATTCTGGTTGGTTCTTTCTTCTGCCCTCCATGTGCCTCTCTGAAATAAAGGGGAGGGCAGATTCAGGACTTGTGTGAAGTAGGGTTGACTGGCTCAAGAGTGAGACAGAGACACACTGAGCCACTTGACTTAAAAGGATCAGCTCCTGGAGTTGAAAGAATCTTTAGATACCATTTGGACTAACCAGCATATATCGTATCTGACAGATGACAAAAATTTGGGCCAAGAAAGGAAGTGACTTGTCCAAGATCACACAAGCAGAAGATGCAGCCAACATGTATTAAATGCATACTAAGAGCCGGGCACTGTATTAAGTACGTTTATTTGAATGACCCCAATCAATCCTTGCTTATGAGCTAGGTACTACATGTTACCCCCATTTTATCAGTGAAGAGCTTAGGCTCCACAAGTGAACTCACTTGTCTTGGGTCACGAAGCAATCCAAGCCTGTCTAACCCCAGATTCCTGTTCTTAGCTATGCCATATGATCTCTTGGAACTCAGTGAGACTCAGTGTTTGAGGAAGGTGTTTGATGAAGGAAATGAACCCCTTGTCTGAAAAATATCACATTCTCGAGTATGAAGTACCAGTCCCTCACACCCGCCACCTGATCTAATTCACTCCTACTGCCATATGGTTAATACAATGCTCAGAAGGAAAGTGGCTTGTCGCAGTCACCCAGCCTAGACTCTAAACGCAGGCTCCCATCTCCGGGACAGGGGCTCCCTTCACCGCCGCCACCGTCTCCGACTGACCCCCCCACCCTCCATTGCGGGGTCCACCTCGGGACTGGGTTTGCCCTGGGCCAGGCTCTCAAGGGCCAGAGGGCTGCCATCCCGCGAATCCCGGCTGCGGGACAAGTTGGAGCCTGACGGGGAGAGAGTACCTGCAGGAGGAGACCGGAGGAGGCCAGCCGGGCCGCCTGGCCCAGCACCTCCTGGCTGCCCATAGCCTCGGCGTCAGGCTCAGACTCCAGGAAACGACGCCGCCACTCTGCTTAGTCGCGATAAGATGGCGTCACGGAGCGGCTCGCTCTCTGATTGGTGGTCTTGAGACGGGGGCGGGGCAGAGACGTTCTGGCCCTTTAAGCGGGCCGGGCTTGGGCCGTCTGTTAAGGTGCCTGGCTCTTCCTATTTCTGCAGGTTGTGTGCTGTCTGTCCCTCTCTTCCCCATATCCGCATATAAACTAAATACTGTGGTGAGTACTAAGAGATACTGTTAAAGTAGCCAAAGTTCCTACTCTGAGGCTTTCAGCCACCAACCAAGAAGCCCTAACTTCCCTGGCCTCATCTGCCAAAAGGGGAACAAACTTCTCACTGACCTGTTAAAAAGATTCTTACCGTTGACCTTTGCTTACAAAATCACAGCCACAGCCCCTCTGAATTAGGCTGGACAGGCATTGTCCTCGTTTAACAGAGAAAGAACTGAGAACTAGAAGTTAAATACAGCACTATCACGTGTATGGTTTTGTGAAATCCTTCCTGAAGCTCTGAGAATTGGTCCCTGTTGTTACAGATGAGTGAAGCCTCGGAGAGGGAAGTGACTTGTTCGAATCTATGCAGCTTGTTTCCTGACTGAGTGGATGCCAGGCTCCTGATCCTAAACTTATCACTCTTGCCTGTATGCTAGAAATTGTGAGGGCAGAGTGGAAGAAGGACTGGAAGTGCTTTGTAAAATGTGAAGCACCCAACGTAGACAATCAGCTGCTGTTCTGTCAGTGTTCTTTTTATCTACCACGCAGGCTGTAGGAAGCCCAGTCTTTCCCCAATCTCTTTTACGCCTGACATGATTTGGCTGCTGCCTGTCTTCTACTACCTTTCACATGATCACTGCCCTTCCCAATACTCTCTAGGCTATAGCCATTTCCAGCCCTTACCGGTCCTCACACAGGCAGTGACTCACTGGCCTTTGCTCCTCCACCCTCTCTGTCCAAAGTGCCTTCTTCCCTGACAGCACCCCTTGCCCTCCCAGACCACACTGTCCTGACTTTCCTGGCCAACCACAGCTGGTACCTGCCGTGGACTAAACGTTTGGGTCCCCTCAAAATTCGTATGTTGAAGCCTAATCCATCCCCAGTATGACAGTATTAGGAGGTGGGGCCTTTGAAAAGTAATTAGGTCATGAAGGTGGAGCCCTCATAATGGGATTAGTGTCCTTATAAAAAGAGATGTCAGAAAAATGATCTCTGTGTCTACCACTTGAGGATACAGCAAGCAGGGAGCTGCCTGCAACTAGGAAGAAGGCTTTGTAAAATGTAAACTGCCCAACATACACTTAAAAACCAAACTGGCTAGCACCTTGATCTTGGGCTTCCAGCTTCCAGAACTGTGAGAGAGAAATTTCTATTTTTTAACTTGCCCAGTCTATGGTATTTTGTTACAACAGCTCAAGCAAATTAAGACAGTACCCCTAAAGTACTTTGTACCCCTTTTTAGCTCCTATTGCAACCTGCATTATAGCAGAAAGACTGGAATATGTGTCTCTATATAATCAGCCCATGAGCTCCAAGCGGGCAGGAGTGCAGCCTGCCTGGTTTTGCCTCCTGAGGTGGTACAGAACATTCCTAGGGCTCCTGTTAATGCCTGCTGACACATGACTGCTGCTATGGCTGCTGGAAGGAGACTGTGGAACTCAAAGCCTCAAGACAGAGCTCATTTTACCCATTTTACTGGGTGAAATGAACTCTTAGTGTGGAGGCCCAGAATGTGAGCTCTTATTTTTCTTTTCTTTTCTTTTTTTTTTTTTGAGACAGGGTCTCACTCTGTTGCCCAGGCTACAGCGCAGTGGTATGGTTTTGGCTCACTGCAACTTCTACCTCCTGGGCTCAAGGCTCCTGTACTGAGGCACAGTGATCCTCCCACCTCAGCCTCCTGATTAGCTGGGACTACAGGTGCACACCACCACACCTGGCTAATTTTTTTGTGATTTTTGTAGAGATGGGTTTTCCCCATGTTGCCCAGGTTGGTCTCCAACTCCTGGACTCAAGTGACCCGCCCACCTCAGCCTCTCAAAGTGCTAGAATTACAGGCATGAACCACTGCGCCCAGCCCAAGCTTTTGACTGTCAGAGAGAACTGGCCTTGAATCCTCATTCTGGCACTCACTGACAGGGTGACCTCAGTATGCTCAGCTATTAAATAGGGATATTACCTGTCCTATAAAAAACGTCATAAGGATTATGTCAGACAAGTCTGGCCCTCAAGGAGCTTAACTTCTAGTGAAAGGGAAACTGAAAAAAATCTCTAATAAACAAATAAAATTTCACATAGGGCTAAGTGCTGTGAAAGAATGAAACCAGATAAGATCATAGAGGCTTTGGAAGAGAGAGAGGGGTGCTGTTTTAGAAGGAGTGAGTCGGGCACCCACCTGGGGAGGAGTGTACTTGGAGAATAGAGAAAGTGCTGGAGGGTCCAGGTATTTGGCATAATGACTGCGATGTTAAAGACCTTGACCTGGGCAGCCTTCCCACCCCCAGGACTGTGAGCCAGCAGGTGAGGTGGGCTCCCACTTCCTGTATTTCCAGCCAAACAGTCTCCTCCTCTACAGCCCATTCTGAGAGAGAACTGGCCACGAGTTCATCATGTGCACACACTCCTAAGCCTGGCATCCACGTAGGCTGGTTTGGGAGGGAAGAAATGATCATTTTTCTAGAGGCAAAGAAGCCAAAGGGGAAATGCCCCAAGCTAAGTCTAAAGGGCAAAGCATTCTAGGACCCCAAGGTATGGACTCTGTGGGGCTCCTGGGTGAGGAATCAGGGGCTTTTTCTCTTATTCTGGAAGTTAACACTTGGCAAGGAGGGACTGAGCAGAGCCGAGAGCCATGCTGGGTTCTGGGGTGGGTGGGGAAAAAGAAACTGTGAGGAGAATCCACAAACACTGACCAGTGACTCCACGTCAGGCACCTGTCTGAGCACTGTACATGTGTGTACTCCGTCCTCTCAATAACCTATGGGAGAGGAACTACAGGTGAGGAAACTGAGGCACAGGGATGTTTAGTAACTCATCCAAGGACATTCAGTAAAGGGGTGGTCAAGGACGTATTTGAACTCGGGTCCCTTCTGATTCCAAATGCGTGAACAGAACTGTTCCTGCCCTCTAAAAAGCTTCTGATTGTAAAGGAGACTTAAGAGTCCCTATATGTAAGCCATGGAGAACATATGTGACATTGAGAGAGCGGAGTCTGGGAGGGCTGCAGTGGTTGAGCTGTAGTAGGCTTGGAAGCGCCCCCTCCTCCCCAGTGAGGCTCTCCAGAGGTCTCGACCCTGTTGGAAGTACTGGCCTGCGCACGCCACTGGGCTTAGCACACTCCATGGTCTTGCCCATGGAGGACTCGGCTCAGGGCTGGGAAACAATGGCTCACTGGATGTTGCCTTTTGTATGGCCTACAAGCTAAGAATAGATTTTACATTTATAAATGGTTGAAAAAAATTAAAAGAATATTTTCATGACACATGAAAATGGTATAAAAATTCAAATTTCAGTGTCCACAAGGTACAATGGCTCATGCCTGTAATCCCAGCACTTTGGGAGGCCAAGGTGAGTGGATCACCTGAGGTTAGGAGCTTGAGACCAGCCTGGGCAACATGGTGAAACCCCGTCTCTACCAAATAAATAAATAAATAAATAAATTAGCCAGGCTTGGCGGTGCATGCCTGTAGACCCAGCTACTGAGGTGGCTGAGGTGGGAGGATCATTTGAGTTTGGAGATATAAAGACTGCAGTGAGCTATGATCATGCCACTGCACTCCAGCCTGGGCAACCGGGTGAGACCTTTGTCTCAAAAAAACTTTTTTTTCAGTGTCCACAAATACAGTTTTATTGGAACGTAGGCACACCTACCCATTTGTTTACATATTATCAATAGCTACTTGCTTGCTTCAGCAGCAGAATAGGATGATTCACAAAGCTGAAAATATTTGCTAGCTGGCCCTTTACAGAAAAATTTTGCCAATTCTTGGTGATCACCATTGAGCACCTGGCATATAGTAAACATTTCAATATTGAATGAATGCATGCATTTGTAAGTGCATTGGAATTAATGAATAATGAAGGACTAGGAAAGGAAGAAAGACAAGTACATAGGGTTCTTTCCTGGGTGTCACCTAGTTTGGACAGCAAGTGGCCCCTTAAAAATACCAGGTTGTCATTGGTGGTCATTGAAGGAGCTGTTTTCCCCAGGCTTCCTCCCTGTCTCCCGCATCTGTGCTACGTAGCGTCCCTGCCAGGGGAATCTGACCCAAGCCACCTATTTTATCACATAGTTGGAGGGAAGTGCCAGAGCTGGTGCCAAGCCAATTAGGCTCCCAGGGCAGACGGGCAGGGAAGGAGACTGCCAGTGTCGCCCAGGAGACAGGGTGGAAGCTCTGGCCAGCTGGGCCGTGGATCTCAGCTGGGTGGAAGCAGGAGGGCTGGGCATGGTCCCACACGCCAGCCACTAGGTGGCACATGGTCCTGGGTGAGGGCGCTGCCTGGCTAAGGCTTTTGCTTCCCAGAGTCCCCTCATCAGGGCCCCTTCCAGAAGCAGGACCTCAAGGCTCTGCCTCTCTCAAAAGTCCCAGGGCATGAGAATGCAAATGTGATTCTAGTAGTCCGCATCTGTCCACGTAAGCACTGTGCTGGACACTTCACTTTCATTATTTCATTTCCTTTAATTCCCATAGCGGCCCTACAATGTAGGAACCATTATTATCCCCATTTTACAGGCCAAGAAACTGAGGCTTAGCGAAGTTAAGGGACTTGCCTAAGTACTAGTGAATGGTAGTGCCAATATTTGAACTGGGCAGCATGGCTTTCGGTCCCTTAACCAGACCTAACCCAGAGTTTATTGTTTATGCTGATTCCTGGGCTCCACCTCTACAAAGCTCTGGGGGCTTCTTTTCCTCCTCCTCCTCCTCCTCCTTCTTCTTTTTTTTCTGAGTCAGAGTTTTGCTCTGTTGCCCAGACTGGAGTGCAATGGTGTGATCTCAGCTTACTGAAAACTCCACCTCCCAGGTTCAAGCGATTCTCCTGCCTCAACCTCCCGAGTAGCTGGGATTACAGGCATGTGCCACCACACCTTGCTAATTTTGTAATTTTGGTAGAGACAAGATTTCACCATATTGGTCAGGCTGGTCTTGAACTCCTGACCTCAAGTGATCCACCTGCCTCAGCATCCCAAAGTGCTGGGATTATAGGCATGAGCCACTGTATGCGGCCAGCTACCATGCCAGGCCTCTGGGGGCTTCTGATACAATGGCCTAGGTTCTGAGAAGCACTGCCTGAGGGTGGATCTTCAGGTACCTTGGAAAAGCTGCCTCCTTCAGTGGGCTAGAAAAGTCTGTCTGCCTCAAAAAGCAAAGCAAGTTCTGAGATCTGCCCCCAGGCTGGACAAGCCTCAGGGTTGGGCCCAGGGCCAGTGGTCAGAGCAGTAGGGGCTGGAGGCAGTGCCTACATGAGTACACAGGGCAGCCCCTGGGACCTGGGATCTGCCCATGGGTTGCAATGAACAGCCATGGGGCCCTGGCTTTGCCTGCTCTTCTGGGCATTGATCTGGGGACAGAGAGTAACCTGCAAAGCTCACACAATCAGTATGTTTCATTTCATTCAGCGCTCTGTGCTGGCCATTGGAAGGGGGCACACGGGTGAATGAGCCAGTCACTGCTCTCTCAGGCAGCAGTGCTTTCTCCTTTTGAGGGGAACACAAGAGTGATACCAGGCACACTGGGGTGGTAAAAACCCACAAGGGGAACACAGGGGTTAGGGGGCAGATCTTTTTGGCTGGGGAATCAGGGAAGCTTTCCTGTAAGGGATGTTTTTGAAGTGAATCTTGAGGGGCGAAAGGGCTTAGTCAAAAAGAGGCACGTGCCAGGCAGAGAGGACAGTAAGAATGAAGATTCACAGGGGGGAACTTGCCGAGCCTGTTGGAGGACCCAGGAGTTGGCTGAGGCTGCTCCAGAGTGCAGAAGTTCTTCCACTCACAAGTCAGTGGCCAGTGCTGAGCTGGTGGTCCTGAGAAGAGCAGGCTCATGGTTGTGGACCTGTGTATGCGGATGAATACAAATTCAGATGCATATGTTCAGGCGCATGGGAGGAAAGTGAGTGCGCATTTGCGTGTGTGTGCAGGCCCATTTGCTAGAGTCGGCTTTCAGATGGGTAGTGTTTATGTGTGGGTGGATGTCTCCTTGCGTATGAATGGACATGCTTGTGAGTTTACACGTGAGTGTGCATGTGAAAGCGGGAATGCAAGGTCACATGCAGCGCATGTAGTATGGGGGGTGGGTATGAAGGTGTGCTTGGCTGCAAGTACAGTAATATGTGTGCTCGTCTAGGGTCAGCCTTCAGGCTCTCTAATTCTGGGTCCGTGGGCCCCATAACTGTAATCATGGTTGATACTGCAGAGTCTTTCCCCTGAGTCAGGCCTCCACCTTCCATGCATCACTCCAATTAGTCTTGTCGATCTTAGGAGGTGAGATTGCAATAGTATATAATGATCTTATGAGCTATTGTCCCATTTTACAGATGGAGAAACTGAGATGAAGAAAAGTGAAGTGACTTGCTCAGGTTACCCAGCCAGGAGGTAGCAGAACCAGGGTGGAGACCACACTGTTGGTCCTCAGAGGCCCGCTTTACCATTTCTACAAGCTGCTCATCAGCAATTCAAAAACCTCCAGGTGAGAAAGTGCCCCTGGCGCATTCAGGGCTGGCCTGGATCAGGGGTTCTCTTGCGCTGAATGGGAAGGGACTGTCCCTAAGCCTTGGATCTTGGGACCTAGAGCTACACACATAGAAAGGTCACAGAGCGGTGAAACGAGGTAGCTCTTATTTATCAAAACACCCAAAGAATTTGGGCCAGAGCCAGCTGAGGCCCCCATCATGAGCACCTGTTATGTTTCCCGCCCCTGAAAAGAACAGCCCAGCATGGAGATTTGTTCCAGACTCTCCTGGGCCAGTTTCTCAAAAGCTACTCACAAGCACCTGCCCCTGAAGAGGGCTGGGGTCCCAGCTTGGAGACCTGCATATTGCTGGGAACCAGGAGGTCCCTCCCTGAGCCCTGAGCACCTGTCAGATGCAGTACCACCAACTTGCATTCCTGCCTTTCCTCTTGCATTGAGGATGTGGGTTGCCATGTAGAAAACAAAACAAAACAAAAAACAAAAATGAAAAACAACGGCTGGCATGGTGGCTCATGCCTATAATCCCAACACTGGGAGGCCAAGGTGGGCAGATCCCTTGAGCTCATAAGCTTGAGACCAGCCTGGGCAACATGGGGAAACCCCATCTCTACAAAAAACACAAAAATTAGCCGGGCATGGTGGTGTGCACCTGTAGTCCCAGCTACATAGGGGGCTGGGGTGGGAGGATGGCTTGAGCCCAGGAGACAGAGGTTGCAGTGAGCCAAGATGGCACCATTGCATTCCAGCCTGGGCGACAGAGCCAGACCTTGTCTCAGAACAACAACCACCACCAGGTCCCTCAGAACCATTTTCCCCACCATTTGGAGATGGACTTGTCTTGGGATTAGTAAGCTCAAGTGCCTCTTGGGCAAGTCACTTCACCTTTCTGAGCTTCCACTTCTTCATCTGTAAAAATAAGGATAATAACAATACTCGCCACATGGCTTGTGGTGAGAAATGAATGAGACAATGAATGTGGAGGCATCCACACCATCAGGCACATAGAATGAGTGTGCTTAACAAATAGAATCTGTTAGTGTCATTTTTATAGTATTTGCATCAACAGGGCTGACATCATTTCTCCGTGTGACCGTGGAAAAGCAGTTAATATTTCTGGACCTCCATCTCCATCCCCACAGAGACTCTTTTGAGCTTCAGTACTTCTTTCCTGGCTGGGCGTGGTGGCTCACGCCTGTAATCTAGCACTTTGGGAGGCCGAGGTGGGTGGATCACCTGAGGTCAGGCGTTCAAGACTGGCCTGGCCATCATGGTGAAATCCCATCTTTTAAAAAAAAAAATACTTCTTTCCTTTCTCCTTTCCTTCCCCCTTCTTTCTTCCCTCCCTTTCTTTCTTGCTTGCTTTTTCTTTTTTCTTTCTTTCCTTCTCTCTCTCTCCTTCTCTCCTTTCTTTCTCTTTTTCTTTCTTTCTTTCCTCCCTCTTTCCCTCCCTCCCTCCCTCTCTCTCTCTCTTTCCTTCCTTCTCCCTCCCTCCCTCTCTCTCTCTTTCTTTTCTTCCTTCTCTCTCCCTCCCTCCCTCTCTCTCTCTCTGTTTGTTTCTTTCTTTCCTTTCCTCTCTCTCTTTCTTCCACTTTTTAAAAGTGGACAATTTAGTGAGTTTTAGTATATTCACAGAGTTGTACAACTATTACCACCATCTAATTCTAAAAGAAACCCCATACTCATTAGTAGTCACTCCCCAAATTCCTTTCTTTCTAACTTCTGGCAACCACTAATCTACTTTGTGTCTCTTTGGATTTGCCTATTCTGGACATTTATATAAAAGGCACTGTCCAGAATGGGGTTGTCTCCATCTGGATTCTTTCACTTGGCATGCTTTTGAAGGTTATCTATGTGGAAGCATGTATCAGTACTTCATTCCTTTCTTAAGGCTGTGTAATATTCCACTGTATGGATATACTATGTTTTTCTCTTCATCAGTTGATGAACATTTGGGTAACGATTAGGAATAATGCTGCTGTGAACATTTGTATCCAGGGTTTCGTGTGGACATGTGTTTTTAATACTCCAGGAGTGGGATTGCTGGGTCTTGTGGCAACTCTACGTTAAACAGGCTGTTTTCCACAGTGGCTGTACCACTTTACATTCCCACTAACAGTGTATAAGGGCTCCAGTGTCCCCACATCCTCACCAATACTTATTATTGTCCATCTTTTTGGTTATAGCCATCTTACGGGGTACGGAGTTGTATCTCATTGTGGTTTTGATTTGCATTTTCCTAATGTCTAGTGACGCTGAGCATCTTTTCATGAGCTTGTTGGACATTTCTGTATCTTTTTTGGAGACATGCCTGTTTAAATCCTTAGCCCACTGTTTTATCCTTTTGATTTTAGCCGACATGTACTGAGTACCTCCTGTGTGCCAAAATACACGGGGACAGGAAAGGGCGCACAAAGCCAGGGGCTCTGCCTAGGGCACGAAGGCCTGCTCTACCCTGCTCTGCCACATGGGAGCACGTGTGTAAAGGAAGGGACACTGGTTCTAAAGGGGAGGAGGTACAGCCTGGACAAAGGCTTCAGGTTTCAGAGTCTCTGTCTGTGTAATCCACACTCCCAGAGGCCTGCCCTGCCATACCCAACACCAGTGGCATCAATATCTGACAGCTAGAAGCTAACCACACATGGCAGCCACCCAGGCCACCAACAGAGCAGGCACCCCCTGGATATGCGCCCTTGGGAGTCCCAGTTTAAACCCACCACCCAGCCAAGGCCAGCCTTTTAGTCCCCGATCATCTGCAGGCAACTCTGTAGGGTGAGTGCTAGAGACAGTGGGGCTGCTGGGGCCTGAGAAACAGGAAGACAGAAGGACCCTGTTGTACCCCCACTGCTGTGTGCCTTATATGTGTCCCTTGACCTCTCTGAGCCTGTTTTCTTATTCATGAAATGAATAGCACAACCTCTTGAGGCAGTTATGAGGCTGCGATGACTCTTGCATGCAGAGAGCATTGCACAGGTTGGGGCAGAGGAAATGTTCACTGAATAGAACACATTACTTCTTTTGTCACATAAAAACTGAGAGGGACAAGCTCTACTCCTTTATAGAAAAGAGCAACGTTAAGGAGCCAGGGGCAACCCCAGGTCAGATGGAAGAAGGAGAGAGAGAGGTCAGACTCCCTGAGACACAGCTACGTTTATGGGGAGCAGCTGCCCTGAACTCCAGGGTTACCCAAAAAGGATTTCAGAGGCAGTGGCCCTGGCTCAGGCTACCAGACCATCTTGGGAAACCCTGCCACCTCTGTGGCTTTCTGGCCTCCATCCTGGCTTGGCCTCAGCCCTCCCAGCCCACACCACAGCAGCCAGGAGTCTTCTCACTGATCTGCCGAGCTCATGACTGAGAGGAAATATGTTTCCAGATAAGATGAAAATAGATCCTTCTCCAAATATGCTCATCATAGCTAAGAAAAATAAATAGAACCAAGAAGGAGAAGAGAACAGGGAGCAGCCATCAGAGGAGGCCTGGCCTGGGGAGCTTGGAGGGGCAATCTGCCCAAGGGTCGGGGTGGAGCTTGTGCGGCAGAAGAGGGTACGTAAGTGTACGTGTGTGCATGTGTGTGTGACCAAATGAGTTTGCATGACTACATGAGTGTGTGGGTGGGACAGTAAATGTAAGTGTGCAGATGAGTGTGAGTGGGTATGTGTGCATTGTGTGAGGGTGTGTGCCTGTAGGAGGGTGTGTATGCTGGTTGAGCATGTGAGCATGCATGTGAGAGACTGTTAATGCACATGTGAGTTAGCTGAACGTGTGTGAGCCTGTGCCAGCGTGAGTGATTGTGTAAGCATTGTGTGGGTGTATGTGATGCAAGTTAGCGCATATACGGCAGTGTGCAAATGAGTGTGTGAGCATGTGTGAGTACAAATGTATGTGATTGTATGCCTGTGTTCATGAGAGTGTGAGTGTGCGCATGTGTAAGAATGTGTATGAGTGAGGATGTATAGGAGTACATATGTGTGTGTGTTCACCTGGATTGTGTGGTGTGCTTGTGTGACCATATATGGGCAACTGTATGTGGAGGGTGTGCCTGCAGGTATAACTCTGTGTGCGTGTATGTGTACGTGTATGTGTGAGACAGTATGTGAATGTGTGTGTATGAACTGAGCATGTGTGTGCATGCGTTCCTGTGAATGCTGTGGTACTATGTATGTGTGCCCTGAGTCATGTGCTTGGGGAGGTGGCCCCAAGAAAAGGGAGAAGGGAGAATTCTCTAGGCTTACTCACTCATGGCCCAGGCACAGCCAATCAGAAAATATTTCAAAATAGACCTGCTCGCATTTGTCACAGCAACTTCCTGCTACCCAGTGGCCAGAAGGCTTCCTAGAGTTGCAGCTTGGCAGGGACCTCTCAGAGGCACAGAATGTTGGAACTCAAAGGGGTCTTGAAGCTCATCTCCCCGCAGACCTCATGCTACAGGTTGGGAGACTGAGGCCCAGGGTCACACAGCTGTTGAGGGCAGAGCTAGGCTTAGAACTCAGGCCTTCTGTCTAGTGTTCTTGTGCCTCCCGCCAATATACCCCTTCTGCCTCCCTGGCTGTCATTCATTCATTCATTCAGCAAATGTTTACCAGTCTCTATTAAGTGCTGGGCTCCAAGGTACAGACCCTGCCTCAAGGAGCTTTGCTCCCAGTGCAGGGAGGTGGGCCAAGAATTCCAGATCCCGATAAGTACTCTGAAGGCAGGAAGACAGGGTGATGTGATCTCAAGGCCTGCTTCAGCTAGGGTCAGGGAGGGCCTCTGCAGAGTGACCCTGTGGCTGAAGCCAGGTGGATGGAGCCAGCACCTCACAACCAGGTATCCAGACCCATGTCCTAATTGGCCCTGTAGGAGCTGATGAGCAGTCAGAAGTGCCCCAGGTCAGGAGGCCTCAGCCATTCCCCTAATGCAATTCTGACGAGAATTGATGAATAAAAGTCTCTTCCTTGTGGGTGCTAGAGGAATCCTCCTCAGAGATGGCCAAAGTTGGGAAGCAAGTGGGTTCTGAGGCTGCTGGGGCCCAGGAATCACCACTGGGGATGTGGGGAAAGTGTCACCTTCAATTCATGCCCTGAAGCTCTAGTCCAACCCTCATGAAAATCATAGTCACCACTGATGTTAAATAATTGTAACTGCTAGGCCAAGCGCCGTGACTCATGCCTATAATCGCAGCACTTCGGGAGACTGAGGTGGGTGGATCACAAGGTCAGGAGTTCGAGACCAGCCTTGGCAACATGGTAAAACCCCATGTCTACTAAAGGTACAAAAAATTAGCTGGGCATGGTGGTGCATGCTTGCAATCCCAGATACTCAGGAGGCTGAGGCAGGAGAATCTCCTAAACCTAGGAGGCAGAGGTTGCAGTGAGCTGAGATTGTGCCATTGCACTCCAGCCTGGGTGACAGGGTGAGACTGTGTCTCCAAAAAAAAAACTAACTGCTGACATTAGTGAAACCTGTAGCCTATGTCAGACATAGGCTAGGGGCTTCAGAAGCATTATTATTATTATTATTATTATTATTTCGAGACGGAGTCTCACTCTGTCACCAGGCTGGAGTACAATGACGTGATCTTGGCTCATTGCAACCTTCACCTCCTGGGTTCAAGCAATTCTCCTGCCTCAGTCTCCGGAGTAGCTGGGACTACAGTCACTCGCTACTGTGCCCAGCTAATTTTTATATTTTTAGTAGAGACAAAATACAAAATAATTTTTGTATTTTAGTAGAGAAAAATTTTGTATTTTTCACCATGTTGGCGAGGATGGTCTTGATCTCTTGACCTTGTGATCCACACTCCCAAAGGCCAGAGCCTCTGAGCACATACCCAGCCCCTCCTGCCTGTCTGACTTTATGTCTCACTGATGTGGACGCTCCTGGCTACCCTGGCCCTCGCAAATCACCCTGCCTGCCCTTGGAGCTCCTAATGACTCAGCCTCAGGACCTGCCACAAACCCTAAATTATGCCTCCCTTTGCAAGGGCAGTGATCAATGACAGTGTCCTAACAGCACCTACTGAGCCCCAGGAGAATTGGAGCTTTACATGCATGATCTCAGTCTTCACGAGAACCTTCCAAGGTCAGGCTTATGTGTCTCATCTTACAGGCAGGAAGGTAAAGGAACTGGCTGAAGGTCATGCGACCATAGGAGAAGATCAGGTAATCTGACCCCACATCCAGAGAGTCCCCCATGCCTTCCCCTGGGGGTGCTGGCCAAGAGCTCAGCCTGCTTCACCTCATTTAAGCCTCCACATCAGTCACTCCCTCCCGCCACCAGCCTTGATCTATGCAGGGCTCAAATTCATGCCTCGGCCATGCTACAAATGACAGAACATCCCCGACCTTTAAGGTCACTCTCGAACACTTATAACCCCAAATATTGAAATGGTAAATGCCAAAGGTTGTCCATGTCTGCACTTCGGGGCAGTGAGAGAATCAATGTACAGTAGCACAGCCTCATCTTAGAGTAAGGACCCTGGGCAAGTGGCTTGACCCTGCAGAGCCTGATCCCCTGTCTATAACATAGGGCTATACAGCAATGCCCGCCTCATAGGTTTGGAGTCAGGTAAAACCAGCATAACATAGTGGTGTCTGGCACACAGCAGATGCTTAGTAAGGGTCTATCAGTTTGTTTAAAATTGGCCTCACGTCCCTGAGGAGTTGGCGCTGTTTGGAGTCTGGATGATGGGATGGAGATTTCAACTTCCTGGCTTCTGGAGCATTGCTTAGAGGACCTCTGTCCTCAGCTGTCTTCCCAATTCCCTGGCGATTGGGCTTAGCAGGCACTGGGCTTTCCCTCTGGACACTATAGAGGCAGAGGGGCAGCACAAGCCCCAACTTATCCAGCTTGCAGGCAAGCCGGGCGGGAGAAGCAGCAGGTTTTCTAGCCAGCTGTGCCCCCAGGCCTGCAGTCAGGGAGGGAAGTAGGTGCCTAATGGGGAAGTTTCTGCCACAAACACCCGGTTGAGAAACAAGGTGGGGAAAATCCAGCAGGCTGCTGATCTCTGGTGTGGCTCGTGCAAACTACTGCCTCCTCCCTTAGTCCCTCCAGCCTAGGGGTGGTGGTGGCTTCCTGCTGGTGCTAGTTTCTAGGTTGCCTTTCCATTCCCTTTATAGCTTCTCCACTCTATCATCAGTTGTATAATGGATTCCCTACATTCAGTTCCCTTTATTTGAAATACCTAGAATGGCTTCTCTTTCCCTATTGGGCCTTGAAGTCCAGAGAAGTGAAGTCGGCCCCCTGTTCCTTTGCAGAGCTGCCTTCTTTACCCTGGTTCTGTGCTAACCTTTTTGCCAGCTGCCTCCTCCTTTGTGGAGTTCTGTCTAAGATTGCAGTGAACTTAAAGAACCTCATCAACTGATTGTCACTAAAGTATGACTGACTGATACTTGGGTCATGTGGAAGAAGCGAGAACATCACAGGGCCTGTCCAGGAGAGTCTGAGGCCACAGAGGAGATGCAGCCACAGCTGGAAATACTGCCTAAGGTGTCTCTCCTCCTGCCTCCCTCCATTTTCCCCTGCAGGCCAAACCAGGCCACATGGCATGGGAATGCAGCCTGAAGAGACTGGGCCCCTCTGCCATAGGCAAAGATCAGAGTGGGGGAAGGATGAAGAAGGATTTGAGGCAAACAGGCCCAGGATGGGCACATTCCCCTTCTGTGTATCGTGGCAGGGGATTGGACCAAATGGTCTTTGCGGATTCTGGTTCTCTGATAGTCCACAGATCTAGGACTCTTAGGGCAAGGACACAATTTCCCTGGGTTCTGTCCCAATTCTGATCTCATGTGGCCTTCTGGTCTCTCCTCTCTCTGGCCTTAGTGTGCCTATCTGTTCAGTGGAGGAGTTAACCAGCCTGGTCCAAGACAGCTGTGGAAGAAGACCCAGGTGTGTAAACTGATTGCTCATCCAAGCTCCTCCCAGGAATCTGCTGCCCTTACCATCCCTGAACACCGATGCCTTCTGCATTCTGCTGTCCCAGACTGGTGCTGTAGTACTATGCCCACTTCTTTTTTTTTTTTTTTTTTTTTTTGAGAGTCTCACTTTCTTGCTTAGGCTGGAGTGCAGTGGTGCGATCCCAGCTCACTGCAACCTTCACCTCCCAGGTTCAAGCGATTCTCCCGCCTCAGTCTCTTGAGTAGCTGGGATTACAGGCATGTACTACTACAACTGGCTAACTTTGTATTTTTAGTAGAGACGGAGTTTCTCCATGTTGGCCAGACTGGTGGCAAGCTCCTGACCTCAAGTGATCTGCTCACCTGGGCCTCCCAAAGTGCTGGGATTACGGGCATGAGCCACCGTGCCCTGCCATGTGCCCACTTCTCTCCATAGCTGTGGGCCCATCAGCCATGGGCCCAGACCTGCCACCCTGTGAGGCCAGGAGCAACTCCAGCTGTCCAGGCTCTACCTTCTGTCTGGGATAAAGAGCTCTTTCCCCTCAGAGGACTAGAAGGCACCTCCTGGCCTTGGGCAGGGGTCCCCTTGAGCCCTGCCCTATCTGTCCAGGACTCCTCCTTTCTTCCTCTCCAGGAAAGAAGAATGGACCAGTTTCTAGAAAACTTTCTGGAAAGACTCCAAAAGAGGTGCAGACCGTAAGAGACTACTGGTCTCCCTCCACGGAAGCTGAGGTCGCACCCTCCCAAAGCTTCTGCAGACTCTCAGCTCTCAACCTAAGTAGGTTAAAATGCACCCACTTCCCGCATTATAACACTTTTGAATCACTTTATATGAGTTAAGGTGTGCTACAGTTGACAGGTTGTCCTAATATTACATTTTGCAGATGTTTAATTAAACATGCAGGAATTTCAAGCTTCCCATGACTGAGCTCAGCTCAGGCCTCGTTCTGTGTGCTCTCAATCTATTCTTCAAAATTGTATTATTATTAACCCCATTTTACCAGGGATAAAACAGGACGCAAGATATCCAACACCTTGTTGAAGGCCACACAGCCAGGGACGTGGTGGGATAGCCCTGGCTGCTCTGCCTCTGCCCTGGTGCGCCTCTCTAGTGCCCCCCTGCCAATCCTCCAGTTCCTGGCTCTGCCCTGGGCTGCCTGGGCCAGGGGCTTCAGGCCTGTGGGGCGCAAGTCTCTCTAGGAGAGTGAACAGTCTTACTTGCTGGACCAGAGCCCTCCTCCTGGCTAGTTAGGAGCATGGTGCCAGCACCCCAGGACCCCTCCCAGGGGTGAGCTGCAGGGCATGTAGTTTACCTGCCAGGAGCCTGGAGTAGGAAAGCAAACACCATAAATCATCAGGATGCCTGTGTAAATATTTTATAGCTGGGACAGTAAATAATGCAGCTCCCTGGACACGCCCTGCCCAGTTCATCTGTCCCACATCCAGCACCCAGGACAGTCTGTCTGGGCCTCTCTCTTACCTTGTGTTTTTAAAACAAATGCTGTGGCCCAGTGCTGGGTGCTTTCACATGCACATCTTCACTGACTAGCTTTGCTCAGGCTTGGAACAACTTTCTCCCTCCTCCTTCAGGAGTCACCTCCTCCTGGAAGCTTTCTTTGATTTACTGAGTGGAGTCAAGGGTTCCTCTGGCTCTCAGTCCCTGGGCTTCCCCATCTGGGCTCTGCTCACTCTGCGCGGTCATTTCTTGGTTCCTATTACGATTCCTGGTGACTAGTCTGCCCTCCCTCTGACTGTCAGCTCCAAGAGAGCAATCATATCCCTAGAGCTGAGGGCAGAGATTGGTGTATACAGGTGCTCAACAAATAATGTTGAAGGATGGAAGAAATTATCTTGCTTAATCCTTAAATAAGTCTGTGGTATAGGCATTATTATGTTTATTATTTCGATTATCCTTATTTTACAGACAAGAAAACAGGCCCAAGTAGCAGTACTGGAATTGACCTCGGTCTACCTGGCCCTAAGTCTAATGCTTCCTCAGTAACCCATCTGGGAACTTGACTCTCCCATTTCTGCCCAGGGAAGCCCTCCACCAACCCCTACAGGCTCTGGTACCCAGTGGGTGCTAATCCATGTTTGAATGGCTGGAAAGGGCAAGGGAGAAGTCAGGCTTTTGTCCTTGACCTGGGAAGGAATGCACAGTGGGCACCAGGGGAGCAGGAGGCTGGGTAAGGGGACCAGCGATTCCCAGGCCCCAGCGCAGCTCTGAGAAGACACGTGTCTGGGGAGGGTCTCAGGTCCTGGATGGAGGCGGCTGTGGAAGGTGCTCTGATGTAGCAGCCCAGATGCCTTCCATCCAAAGGCACTGTGCTGCTCTGGGGCCGTGTCCCTAACCAGGCTGTCGCAGGCCTGCAGGAACCTGAGACAGAAGACAGATGATCCTGTCTGCCTTCTCCCCATCCTGTGTCAAGCGTTGAGAATGAGGACAAAGAAATCAGGGCATGGGCAGTGCAAGGGGGGACAGGACAAGGACAGCTTTGCACAAGAAGTCCTGGCCTGACCCTGGCCTCAATCCTTGGCAGGAGGTAGGGTGCAAAGGGAGGGCCAGTGGTTTTCAACTGATGTATCAATTCCAGCTGGTCACCAATGGCTCCCTGGAGCTGTGTTGAGAAGGATTCTGAGCTATATCCCTCCAGGCTTAGCAAGAAGCGCTGTGATCACTTAGCAGTATCTGCCTCAAGCACAGAGGTGGGCACAATAGCTCACCTAGGAATTTGCCACCCCTTCCTTCTACCTTTTTTCAGCTCTCAGCAGAGTAGGGATTCAATAAAGGTTTGTGGATTCATTGTTGGCTAATGAGGTCAGTGCAGAAGTCATTTGGAGTTACCATTTTCTGCATAGCTGAGAAATATGAACACATGGTCTATTTACTACTGTCCTGAAAGAACCAGAAAGGTAAGCAGGGAGAAGAGAAATTGACAGACCCCAAGTGAGAAGTCAGTTGGATGCCCATAAGAACTTCCTAGCAGTATGGACTGACCTTAGCCAGGGACAAGGGAAGTCACAGCTCAGCCATCACTCGACTCAGCAGAGACCGGGAGATTTTTAAGGCAAATTCCAGATAGCAAACTTGGCTAGGACCCAGGCAGTGTGTCTGTGTTGCAGGAGATGGGGCCCAGTAGACTCACAGATCCCCACTGGGCCCAGGACAGTGCAGGCAGTACAAAGAGGTCCTGGGTGGAGCCCCTGCCTCACCCTCACACCAATTCCCATGCTGTGGGGGCGGGGCGGGGGGCGGGGGAATCTTGCATGGGCTACAGCAGGCAGGGACACACAGGTTCCCCCTGGGCTGAGAAGATCTTTGCAGGCTCCAGGGGAGGTGGCACGGCCAAGAGTGCCAGCTGTGAGGGAGCCAGGCTGTGTGCCTACCCTTGCTTTCGGCAGTCTCTCGTTTCCCCCCAGACATCCACCCGTGAGGCCACACAGGCCGACTGCACAGCCTTCACAGTTGGTGAATGAGCTTTCAGAAGGGAAACTCTGTCCTTCCCTGCCAGCTGCTGATTCCTCCCTGCCAGGCACTTGTCTCACTCCACCCAGGCCAGTCACCAACTGTCTCACTCTTGCCTCAGTGGCTTTAGGGACAAGCTGGCCTAGTGGTTGTGAAGTCTGGCCCAGAATCCAGGGTACTGTGGGTGACCATGGGCATATCATTTAGACTCCCCGGGCCTCAGTATTCCCTCCTGTAAAATGGGACTAATGATGGTACCCACATCATAGGGGCTTTGCGGGAGGCCTGTGAGTTTAGGAACATCAAGTGTTAGTTCAGGGCCTGGTAGGTAGTGAGTGCTTGATATGTGGGGGCTGGAATTACTGTTCTTATTATGATTTGAAGCTGAGACCACGCTCTCTTCACACCCTCTGCAGAGTCTGGAATCCACCCAGGTCCCCAGGGGACCACTACCAAGATCTGGAGGCCTGTAGGCTGATGGAGGGCCCTGGGGCTGGGATTTGGAACACTCTTTACTAGGCCTGGTCAGAACAAGAGGGGCAGGGGCAGGGCTTCCTGCAGCCTGTGGCCATGGGTGTGCTGAGCTTGGGGCTATAGGCAGAGCTGGCCATCCCAGACCACCTATAATTACCTTTTGGCAGAGCTCTGCGGTACTGGGCAGGGGCAGCAATTTTCAGGTTTTATTTTGATGCCCAGACAGTGCCTTTGGGTAGCCTAGCACCAGCTGGCTGCTGCCAGGCAGGACAAAGATTGAATTCTTCAGGGAGGAGGCCCTTCCAAGGAGGCTGACCTCTGAGTGCAGGGTCCAGGGTTCGAGACCCCATGGCCTCTGCCAGGCGCGGTGGCTCACGCCTGTAAGCCCAGCACTTTGAAATTCCATCTCCATTTAAAAAATACAAAAATTAGCTGGGCGTGGTGGCACATGCTTGTGGTTCCAGCTACTCAGGAGGCTGAGGTAGGAGAATCCCTTGAACCCAGGAGGCGGAGGTTGCAGTGAGCTGGGATCACGCCACTGCACTCCAGCCTGGGCAACAGAGCGAGATGGCATCTCAAAAAAAAAAAAAAAAAAAAATTCCCATGGTCGCCAAAGACCACCTCACGGGGCTTTTTTTTTTTTTTTTTTTTTTTTTTTTTTTATAATCAAAACACGGTGGTTTTGGGGGGGAG